>PVHX01011195.1:0-65565 GCA_004024805.1 Geosciurus inauris
CAGTGAATAACATCCCACCCACAGGTCTACTAGTGTTCTGGATTTGGCCCTGCTTCTCTGCTTGAGTGTGTTCTGTGGCCAGAGCACTGAAGAAGAATCTTGAGTGACAAAGAAAGACCCCCTCCCCCTGTCCCCAATCACTCCAGAACAATTCAGGCACTTGGTTAAACCTGTGTTTATGCAAGAGTTTCTGGGCAGGCAGGAGTCTCACTCGCAGCCTCAGAGATTCTGTCCTGTACCAAGGCCCAAGCTGTGAACTTCTCCACCCCAGCATCAGCTTCGTATTCCCGAAGTGCTGGGGAAAGCTACGGTCCCATCCCCACCATGGGAATAATCTCATGAAAGCCTACAGATGCTTATTTCATAGGAGTGAAAGCCAGAAGGGGAAAAATACGTGTACCATGCTGTTTTCTTAATTCTCATACTCTAGCATCAGCAGCAGAAGGGGAGCTTCAAATTGGAAACTAGTTTCTTAGCCCCCTAATGTCCACACAATGACTTGTTGTTCACTAGATTGAAAATTTTGGGGGTGTTCATGCTCCATATTAAAATGCACAACCTCCTGGGAAGCGTTAAGGTGGTAAGGGAATTCCCAAGCCCAGCTGAACTCAGTTGCTTGAGGAAAGGACACGAGCTACGGCAGAGCAGGGCAACCCACTGCTAAGAGGCTGCACTAACGGTCTGAATGAGACCCATCCTGTCTTATGACATCCTCACTGCCACCCGGCATTATTATTCTTTTGCTCATCACTAGTCACGAGGAAACTGAGGCGCGAAGAGATTAATTGAGCCAGGTCACGTAGTAGTTGCTGGCCTCAATGGCATTTTGGTGAACTTATGCCTTGGCCGACTTTGGAGACACGTCCTGATCTATCGGGTGTCTCCAGCAGCGTTGTGGCTTGGCTTTCACCCACGCGCAGGTCAGCCGGTGGGTGACGTCTCATTCTAGTCGTCCTCGTCCTGGTCCTCCTCCTCTTCTGGCCTTCCCGGTTCTCCATGGGGCCCGCGTCGCTTTCAGGTTACCATTCTCTGGAGCATCTTTTCTGGGATTCGCGGCAGCCATCTGGGGGCGCCATTTCCCAAACCAGAGATTGTCTCTCTAAGATTGCAAGTCGGCTTCTTTTCCGCTATCCAGGCTCGAGATCCTTACACATTAAAAAACAAAACAAAACAACCCCCCCCCCCAAAAGGGCGCGAGTATGGCTTTTGGGGGGCTAAGGATCAGTTTCTTTGTTTTTAGCCCTTCCTCCATTGGGCCAAAAAGCCAGGAGCCCATCGTCACTCTAGGGGAAGCTTACCCACGCCTGTGCAGGGAGGGCAGGTGCCAACGCTCCGCCGCAGGGCGTCTCAGCTCTCACTCGGACCTCCTGGTACCCCACAGTTCAGATGTAGACCCTGGCGGCCTTGGCATCTCATTTTAAAGAAAAAGTCTAGTCTGGGGACGACCAATTTGCCAACTCTTAACCGGAGTTCTTGCACGTATATCCTTACTTAAGATTTCAAGGGCTCAAGATCGTTCTGGGAAAACCAACCAAGGGACCAGGGAGGCCAGTCTCGGCCCGTTCCCGCGGTGTCCTCCCAAGCCGAGCCCAACGCGAGGTCCCTGTCGCCTTTTCGCCAGCAGGGGCGGCGGAGACACGGACTGGTTGGCGGGGGCGCGGTTCCCTGGGGCAAGAGCAGAAGCTGCCCCCACGTCTTACCGGTTAGTGACCTTACCGCGGAGGATCCAGTGCCGGGAGAGCTGTAATTGCCCGGTCGGTGTGAGCTCAAAGGTTGGTGGGAAGCGAGCCGGTGGGAAGCCCTCCAGTTCCCGAGCCCTCTTTGTCTCAAGCACAACGAACTTGCAAATTGACAAAGATTCTGAAATCAATGAATGGATACTTTTGGAGCTCCATAAAAATGACTAAAAACCAGTCTCTCCAATATAATAAAAGTAATCACTCTAGAATCATTTGCTTGCTTTTCCCCTGGCCACACGGATGATTTAGTGAACAACTGACTGGGGATGGACCGAGAAAGTTGTCATATAATATTGCTTCTCTCAGAAAAAGATAAAGGAACATCATGGAGGCAGCCTGGGTTTGGAGCCTTTGGAAGGGCCAGTTTCCATTTTTTCTATTATTCCTTCAATGAGAAAAATGGCCCTAGAAATTTTGGAAGAAGGAATGGGGCTAGGGCATGGCTTGTCTTATTTGCATCCCTGGGCTACTTCTGGTTAAAAACCAAACCAAACCAAAACAAAATGTCCCCGGTGGCAGTTCAGTAATATCCACCTCTGGGACGGAAATTCCTTTTCTGTTCAATGCATAAACGGCCCCGGCCGCACCCCAAAGCAGCTTTTTAGTTACAGTCTAAGTTCTACAATTTTCTGGACCAATAGTAACTCCTTGGAGATACTTGGGTTCAAAAATTTGAAGTTTGTGTCCACTGTGTTCACCTAATTCATTTTTCACTTTTAATTACTGAAAGATTTATTAACCCTTTTCCTTTCCTTTCCCCTGACCCCTTTCCTCCAACTTTCCCTGTCTTTTTCTGGAATCCCAGGAGTTTATTGATCGCTGATATGTTGTAGCTACTGATAAGACTCTTGAAATGAAGTATCTCCTAATTGCTCACGTTAGGAAATCCGAATGGAAACAGCAAAAACCCAAGGCTATTCATAGAGGGCAGTCCACAAACCAGTTTCTGGGAAGAAAGACCTGCTCCATTGTCTGAAGTGAACAGCAGGGGTCACTGGCTAAGCTGGTGCTTCGCTCTGGTGGGAATTTATTGCCATCAGATAAGAGCACAAAGTCAATACAATAAAGCCTGTTGGCTCTAAAGCAACAGATGGAATCTGAGTTCCTGCACACATGTATGATCTTTCCAGAGACAAATCCCTGAATAAAAAGCCTTTTGTCATTCTTAGTGAACTGACTTTTAGGGATACTTTTCCAAACTCCATGTGTGTCTGTCTGTTGGATCTTTCTCTATAATGGAAGACTTCTATGCAGCCCAAACGAAGACATTTGTCAGATTCATTTTAGTGATTCATCATTTTATGACATATTCAAGTTTAGTAAGTAACAGGATTCATAGTGATGGTTAAATTTAAATTAGAAAAGCTTTTTTTAAAAATTGTTGTTCATCTAGGGCTGAGTATAACCTGTAATTTTAAACTAGTGTCCAGCATATGCTGATTTAACAGTTCTGGCTGAAGTCATTGGTATTCACTATTAACAAAGAGTCATTAGTAAGCCCAATATTTGTTAGTAGTTTGTAAATCTCCAGTGATACAATGGGGAGTGAAATATTACATAGAAATAACATTTCCAAATGTTAAATGGGATTCCTTGTAGGTGGCCAGTTTGTGAAATGTATGGTGACCATCTTGGCCATGTTGTGCAAGTTTTCCCTTTGTTTCCCTGAAATCTTAACAAACCGAAGAAGTTCATGACAAGTTCTTCCCTAGAAGAAAATAAGGATGGAAAGAACACTTTTATGAGTACATTTAATTTATTACTCTTTGTAGTAGTTTAGAAACACTTTTTTGTCTGCTTGCCTGCGTTAAAGCTTCAAGATGAGCAACTTTATCTGAGTTTTTTCTATTATCAATTCTTCTCCGGAACAAATACTGAAAACATGTCTTTAACTCCTTCCTGTTCGGTTAAGGGAGTTGAAACCTTTGATTTATGCTAGTTCTAGTTATATTCAGAGGAGCTAAGGATGCAGAGGTGGGAAGGAGAGAAGGGGAGAGTCAGTTTTGCTTGTACCCAGCTTCAAAATCAGATTTTTTTCATTTTGAAATTTTTTTGGAAAATGATATATTATTCCCTAGGATATTCCCATGCTATCTATGGACTTTCTAGGTAGTCACTGGAATGATTTCCAAGAGATGTTACCATGTTACCCCAGGCAGGGAAAAGTATTCTGCTCTATTCTTCTTTTTATTGATGATGTAATTAACAGCCTAATACCTTAAAGAGGAAATTCCTCAAGATCATTAGCGTTTAATTCTGTCCATCCAATCAAATGACTATTGAGTGTCTACATTGCACTTAAAGGGTTTTTTTGGGGGCTTAGTATTAGGTAAAATTAAAATTTTGTTGTTTTGCATTTAGCTTAAAGATGGCACATACTCCTGATAATAAAGAATTTTTCTGACTACACATGAATAAGGGTGAAGATTCTCAAAGACTGAATATGTGTTACTTGGCAAAAGAATAACAAAGCAAAGGATAACAATTCATTTGCTGGCCATCTTTGAGAACCTTAGCTGTTTTTGAGTAAGCTTTTTGTGATAAGCTTTATGAGAAAGCAATCAGAAAAACCTGTAAAAGATCTTGAGAAATCTGTTCCTTGTGCTCATATAAGATCAGCTTAAATGACCAAAGAAAGATTATATGTCCAGTTTATAAATTTACTTTCAGAAAAGAATATTCATGTCTTGGGGCTGGGATTGTAGATCAGTGGCACAGCACATGTGTGAGTCACTGGGTTCGATCTTCAGCACCACATAAAAATAAATAAAATAAAGATATTGTGTCCATCTACAACTAAAAACTTAAAGAAATTCATGTCTTAAAACCCTAAATTGTTTTGAATGTCCCTAACACAAAGAAATGATAAATGTTTAAGGTCACAGAAATGCCAATTACACTGATCTGATTATTACACATAGTACACACGTACTGAAATGTCAAACTCTACCACATAAATATGTATAATTACTATGTGTCAATTAAAAATTAAAATATATTTAAAACCCTAAATTGTAATAAATACATGGGAAAATTTTATGGCCCACTAAAAAATGCTGTCTCCTGAGTAATTTTTCATTTCTCCACTCAACAACCAACTGCTGGATAAAAGAAAGAAAGGAAAAAAGCAAAATTATATAAATTTATTATGATACTTTCCACTCACAATTTGCTTCACCTCCAAAAAATGTCTTTTTTTGTTTATAAATGTAATACATATTCCATACAAAACATTCAGACAAGACAAGAAGATAGTGGAAATCTTTTTAACTTCACTACCCAGGTCTTAAAAAAAAATTAAATTAAAAAATTAAAAAAGTAAAAATAGTTATATTCTTTTTTTAAAATATTTTTTTTGTTGTCAGTGGACTTTATGTGTTTGTTTATATGTGGTGCTGAGAATTGAACCCAGTGCCTCACACATGCTAGGCAAGCACTCTACCACTGAGCCTCAAACTCAGCCCAGTTATATACTTTTAACTTAAGAATAAGTGAACATACGAAAGTTTTATAAAGATGCAAACAAATGATAGTGCTATTTGTAACAACTTTGCATGTGTCAAAGTGGAGACTTTGGTCATAATGAATTACCTTTGAGTAGAGTATTCAAGCCATATTCAATTCTGGGAGTGTATGTCCATTTCTTACCAGTTCACAAGTGCCGCTGCCATCGCAATGGCCCAATTATGTGTATAGTGATCGGAATGGCTTATGGTAAGCACCCTATTCTCCAGATTTCTCCCAATAAAGAAGTTTGATCATAATATTGTCTGGCATTTTGGCAGGTTAGCCAAAAATCAAACAGTGTTTTTCATGTTTTTCTCAATATGATATTCCACATATCAACTTGTTTAAAAAGAGGAATTTTTGATTTGCAAAGAAAAGAAAAAGCCAATAGAGCTTTTCTCTTAACCTCAAAAATGGCGTGGTTAGAATTTGAGAAGGGTTAGTCCTTATTTTTCTGAATCATTTTTCCCATTCATGTATTTCAAGTATCTCTTTGTGCAGAGAAGAATGTGCTTGGGGAACCAGAACTTTCTGGCTCCTGGAGAATATAATTGGAAAGCCCAGTTTGCCTATCACAGGGACGATTGGCAGGGAAGGTGGGGTGGGGTGAGGCTGAGTTTATGCAGTTATGAGTACAGCTTTGAAAAGGGACAGCATCAGAATATATATAACCCAGGACATGAGTGGTGTTCATTTTATTCACAAAATGTATTCCCACAAGCCCTCTAATAAGGATTATCATGCTTGTATGAAAGAGCTGGAAACTATTTTATATGCTGTGTCTATTTATACTCTACTTTTAGAATTAATTTGGTGGAAGTACAAGATATAATGGATTGTCCTTTATGTTCAAGGATGGTCCTATTGAGCATTGATCATTAGAATGTGTGCCATCACTTGCTTTTACCGAAGTAAGGGAAAATTCACCGATTTATGCAGATTATCTTTCCCACTTTTCCTTGTAATCACACATTGGTACTCATTTTCAAGATGGTATGGTTAGAATGATATTTGGCCATTTAAAGAGTAAGTTGATGTCTTACTCAAGAATTGCACGTATGAGCCAGATGTGGTGGAGCACACCTGTGATCCCAGAGGCTTGGGAGGCTAAGGCAGGAGGATTGTGAGTTCAAAAAGCCAACTTCAGCAACTTAGTGAGGCCCTAAGCAATTCAGTGAGACTCTGTTTCTAAATAAAAATACAAAAAAGGGCTGAGAATGTGGCTCAGTGGTTGAGTGCCCCTGAGTTTACTCCTCAGGACCAAAAAAAAAAAAAAAAAAAAAAACCATCATGAATCACATGCAATATTGTATTAGTCAGGATAGGTAATGTTATACTGCTGTAACAATTACCACCAAAGGATAGAAGTTTGCTATAGGGAAGGGGACCTTCCAGAGCAGTTTCTCCAGCTCAGCATACTCAGTTGCTTTATGTTATGGTACTACCATATCAAGATACACTTCCACAGTCCCTGGACAAGGGCAAGAGAAAGCTGGTGAGTCCATCACTAGAAGTTAAATACTTCCATTTGGAAGTGACACTTTTGTTCACATTCTATTGGACAAATCAGAAGAAGGCCACCCTTAACTTCAGAGGGGTGAATAAAATTCTGCCTGTGACTAATAATAAAAGAAACTGGATATTAGAGAATAGTACCAATGCCTACCACATAAATATACACATTTTATATCTATTGCTTTGAACAGTGCTTAAGATACTATTGTTGGTCAATAACCATCAAGTAATGAATACTGTCAAGATTTACAGACTGACATTCTTTAAAGTTGGAGCTAGCGAACAAATTGACACTACAAAGAATAACATGAGCCTTTTCCTATGATTAAGGATCAGAGCAGAATCTATAGGTCATGATCTGATTCCACTGCATTTATAACTAGCAATGTTGACCAACACGAAGAAGTAAAAATAGGAAGGCTAGATAGATAAAAAGCTGTTTCCTAGAATCAAGATACTTAATCTGGTGGACCCATAAAAGTTCTACATTTCTAAATTGGTAATCTTAATTAACTCATATAGGAGTTTCTCATAGGAGTGCTTATAGGAAATAGAGTGTTACTGAGTGGAAACAGCAAAGGAAATGTATTTTAAAATGTATTTATATTATGTATGTCAGAAAGTAGTTACAAAAACATAACTTGGGAGAGTAATACACTTTTTAGGAAAGTATTTTCTGAATTAATTTCTTTTAATCAAACAAAATCCTTGAGGAAACTAAAATGTGATGGAGTTATAGCCAAGAATACTCATTTATGATATATTTGTATAAAACTCATTCCTGGTCCCCGTGGATTATATGTCTATATATCTAGGTAATATTTGCATTTGAGATGATTCAGCTATGAAAATGTTCAATGAAATATGAATTGCCAAAAACTTTTATAGACTGTAGATTGAGGGAAGGAAGATAAAGGAAACTTCCAAGCTATTTTGATGCTCTTATTTTTCATGGAACAGGGAAAGGTAAAGAGGGGAAGAACGTATCTCAACACTCTCCAGGGGGAGAGAGTTAGAGTCTTTTTGTGAGAAGGGGAAATGTGAAATGCAGATGTTCTTTTAGATTCTCTTTTTCAGCACGGTTGCTACTAAAGAAAGCAAATCCAGTGGTTTAATTAGAGATAAACATATGGGACTGGGAGAGATCAGCATCTCCCAGGCTGATATTTGGGACAGGTTGATGGTAAGAATTCAGTCAGGGTTTGACGTTACTGCTTTTGAGCTGTGATATTCTGAACCTTTTGGTGCCTCAGTTTCTCCAACAGTAAAATGGGATAATGGCAGTACTGTGTTAGCTTTCTGTTACTATAACAAATACTTGAGATAAATCAACTTATAAAGGGGAAAGATTTATTTTGGCTTACAGGTTTGGATGTTTCAGTCCATGACTGATCTGTTCCCTTGCTTCGGGCCTTCAAAAGTGTAGAACATCATAGTGGGAGTCTTTGGCAGAGGAAGCCTGTTCTCCTTGAGTCCAGGGAATGAAAAAAAAAAAAAAAAAGGAATAGAAAATGGAAGAAACTGGGATCTCACTACCTCTTTCAGGGGCACATCCTCAATAACCTAACTTCCTCCCACAAGGCCCCACCTCCTAAAGGTTCCATCACCCCCCCCCCCAATAATACCACAGATTGGGAACCTAGCTTTTAACACATGGACTTTTGGCCTTTGGGGACACTTATCCAAATCATAGTAAGCAGCTGGTGAGGGTAAATGGAGGAAAACACTTTGGAGAAGCTCATAGTAAGTGCTTAATGTACCTGCTATTTATTATTTTTACTCTGCTAACTAGTCAGTAGTGCCTCCTAGCAGCCAACCCCACCCACACAAACTTCCTCTGGGAATTTACCACATGTATATAATGAGGTGTTAGGAGATTTACTCAGGGCACAAAAAAAGCCCCAGATCACCAGTAGTGCTGGAATGTCATTCAGCTGTTAAGAACTGGGCCTGGAATAGGTCTACACCATCATCTCAGTAAGGGAAAAACAAATTTGACTTACACTTTGTTGCACATTCAAAAAGAAAATAAGGCTCACTAAATTAGAAATAGATCTAATCGTTTTAAAAATGTTGTTCCTGTCATTGGTAGTTGAAATGTAAGTCAAAATTGTATTACAAAATAGATGACAAGTAGTTGAAATATTAACCAAGGGAAACAGTTTTGACACTCCAAGGAGAACTCTTGTAATTAATCTTCACTGGTAATCTCTTCAGGGTAACCATTACTAATTAGAAACATGTTTTATCAACCCATCCAGATTCTAAGCCTGGTGATGGCAAGGGTATATTTTTTTATAGCACCAAGACTAAGTGGCATGCTTTGCATACAGCAAGTGTATAATCAATGTAGTTTGTTACCACTTTGCAATAAAGGCATAAAATCATACACTTAAGGCAAACACAGAACAGAAATTTTTTCCTGGAATGGAGCCATTCTCTTTTCCAGTCACAATCCAAGTGGAAAGAGTGAATTGGGTTCTGACAATGTGAGCCACAACATCTGGAGTCTGGCCCTCCACCCTGGGCCTTGACCTTCCCCTTTAGAAAAAGTAGATAAACAGCTCATAGAAAAATGATTCAAACAGCAAAGGATTGCAACCCTGTAGAATCCATTAGGGCAATGGACGATTGTTTTGTAGATACATTCATAGGATTGTTCTTAGGCATAAAGACATTTACCTCTCTTTGTGTGCAGATGACTTACTTTTAAACCCTTCAACCCCACTTTCCTTGATGCTCACCCCCAACATGGTTCTCTTAATTGGTATCTACTTTCCTAAGAAAGATAATATGCTTTTAGGTGTCATCTTATGTGACTAAAACTTTGAATGACTTTTTTTTTTATTGCGGTAAAATGGCCATAAAATAAAATGTACCATTTTAACCATTTTGAAGTGTACAGTTCAATGGCACTAAGTACTTTTTAAATCAAAATACAATTTATGTTTTAGGGCATTTATTAGCAGTTTTACCAAAGGAAAACCTGTTACAGAAGAACAGGGACACTCTTATCATAATAGATTCTCTCAGCAGCAATTTTTGTAAATAATTTGGTGGAGTAGGAAATAGAATTTATTGCCCCAAATGAAAATATGATGTTAGTAATCATCATTATTCTGGCTATTCTTTTCTCTTGACAGAATTGGTTAGACTTGCTCATAGCTTAATGCAAATCATGGTTTCCTAAGCTGAGTGATTTTTTAGAACCAAAAAGCATGGAACAGATTCACTGACTCTTTAGCCTGGCAGAGGATTCTGGAATATTCTTCTCTTGTGGTAACTGGAGCTATTCAAAGACTGTGTCCCCTCTCTATGACCCTGACAAACAGTGCTGAAACACTGCCCTCCTTTTTACCTGGAAAGACACCTCCAGTCCTTTTCTTCCTATTTGGTAGGAGCCCATTAAGGCTCGCTTTAAGTACTCATGTCCAAAATAAGGGAAAAAGATGGCAGCAGCAGTTAGAGACTCTGGATCTGAGAAATTAAGGGGCCAGAGGGAGTCAAGTGAAAATCTTAACATGTGCTTTTATTTTAGCTTTAGTTTCTAGGTAGCAGAGGCCAAGTATATTTGATGATGAATGTGACAATTCTTCTTCCATGGAGGAATTGAAGTTTATAGAAAAAATGGTAGAATCTAAGTGCTAGAAAAGGCATTGGAGGCCAACTGGTCTATTCTCCTGGTGGAAAGCCCCTGACATGAAATGTACATTTTCCTTCACACACGGGGGTGGGGGGTGGGGCACTCCCTCAGGAGCTATTTCTCAAGATTCCCTAACTCCCTTCCCTCTTGTATTCATCAGGCAGCTCTCAGGGACAGATGCTCAACTGCTTCATTAAGATTGCTGTAACAAAGTGCCACAGGCTGGGTGGCTTCCACATCAGAGGGGCACACGATTCCATTTACAACAGATGCTCATGCCAGGACTCACTAGCAAGCCACAAAAGTCCTACAGATGTGCTGAGGTATAGATTTCTTTCGTCTTTGGGGTAACTGTGGAGACTGAGAGGCATCTGGGCACCAAGAACAGCTGCCTTACTTTACTCCGGTGAGTCTTTCCAGGATTTATTTTTTTATTAGTGTCCTGATGTGAAAAATGCCATCGAGTACAGGTTAAGGACCTGGATATTCCAGGCACTTGAACAGTTATGCTTATCATTCTAGATTAGTATATTGTCTTGCCAAGTGGGCATGGATATTCACCACCACGGGTATCAATGTGAAACAGGATTTATTGCAGGGAAAACACTGAAAGAAGGGGAATCAATAGCAGAGTGTACAGAAGCCCTATGCTCTCATTATTCCATGCAGAGACATACTTAGACTGGGCTGAGCTGAAGAGGAGGTGTGGTGCACCCAGAGAGGACCCACCCTTGCAATGCTTCACACCAGTGCTGCTCCCAGCATGCTCCATTGACCAACTATCACCAGTCCATATGGACACAGGAGATGGCAACAGAATGTAAATCCACAACATCCCTAACCACAATGTGTAGTTATCATTTTTTTTTTAATAGCCAGACTTTCTTAATGAGGGAGCAGGGTGTTGATGTACAGTGTTAGGCAAACTCCACACCAGCACCAAACAGTACCAGACTAACCTTTAGGCAGCATGTTGGACATGTGGGCAGAGGACACCTATACCTACCTATTCAGGAACAGCAGCTCCTGGTGTAGAAATGGACCTCACTAGGAGGGAGCATCTTTGAGGCCCAGCATTTGGGATCAGCCTGTTATTCCTCTAAGCTAAGTCCGACTTGCTGAGTCAGCTTCTTCCTAAGCTACCAAAAGTTTGAAGAAAGAGCCTCCAAATTCATCCGGCTTTGTCTCTTTTGATTTATTTCATGTATATGTGCATTGCACTGTCAAGAATTTATAATTCAAAATTAAACATAGGTTCTAATAGTAATTGAAAATCTTTACATAATGCTCACAACAAGAGGGCCTGTACTAAGCCCTTTGCATTATTTCTTTATATTTCATGTTACTATATGAAATAGGTGCCGTTATCCCCATTTTATATGTCAAGAAGAGAGACACAGATACATTAAAGAATTTGCCCAAGGTCACACAGCCAACAGATGCTGCTCGGCTCTGGAGTTTGTGCTTAGAACCTCTATCTTATGGGGCAGATTTAACTGTCATGAGTAATGTGAAAAGTAAAGCCCCCTGGTGCTTTTGGAGCTGATATTGTCTTAGAGCTGAATCTATGCACATGTAATAAGGTAATACTTACACTACCTATTCAAACCAGGCAGGATTTAATGAGGAAGAAGTTAAGAATATTTTGTGATCCCAAGCAGAATTCTTCTTGTGGCTTTACCCAAGTAAACCAAATGTTGAATCATGAAAAATCTGAATTCTAACATGTAAGAACAGCAGTAAAACTTCTCAGGGATATGGAGGATTATATGATATAGCTTCAAAAAAGAAAAAAAAATATCATAAGATCATGTGATTTATTAATACCAGCCCATCTCTTATAGAAAAGGAAGCTGAGGCTCAGAAGAGTTGAAAGACTCAATCGAGGTCACACAGTATTAGTGGGAGAACTCGTGGTCCATGTTGGAAGATCTACACAGCGTCGGGCAGCCATGTTTAATCATCTGGTCTGGGATCCTTTAATACAGTGAAAGTCCACTCTGATCATCTGCATTAATCAGGTTGACCAAATAGTTACCAAAGCTCCACTTGATCATGAATTATATACACAAAGGTGTGGAATTGTCATAATGCCAGTCAAAAAAGAGAGAATCAAAATTAAAAGGGAGAGAAAGTCAAAGAAAATAAAAGAGAACTGATGTTGCAGTAATAGGAAATTTCTGACCTCCTCTGTCCCCCTTAAAGTGGACACAATTTTCTTCCAGGGGAAAAAAAAATAAGAGATGAAAAAATATGTATCATGGTCTCTTCTTTTGTATCCACAGAGTAAGTACTCAGTCTCCAAATGAACCCCAGCGAAATGAACTGAAATGCATCCCATTTCCTATGGAGTCTTCTTCAGGAAGCCAAAACAGCACTTGATGAGAAAAGACCAAAAAAGTTAAACATGAGAGGACAGCTTCATGATAATCCACGGGCACATCAGTACTTTTGCTACTTCCCATTGAGACAAGCCGCTGAGTTCCACATGTGTGAGTGCCTGATCACATCGGTATGTCTTAAACATACGACTGTCTTTGGGGGATTTCATACTTTTCAGTAATGCAGGGAGTTTTCATTGCAACTGAAAGATAGTTCTATTGGAAACAGCTACCAACTGTGGTGTGAGGATTCCTCATTTACAACTAGCTAGGAGCGGATAATTGCAGGTATTTGCAATAAGCCAACAAGTTCACTCTACATGGCTTGATGAGCTGCTCTTTCTATCCTGTGTAGACAGATGTTATCATTGCTTATTTATGACCTATAGGCAGGCTATTACATTCTAGATTACTTGTATTCAATGAGGCATATTCTTTTACTGTTATTACTATTTCTTTGCTCTTCTCATTGAATGATATCTACAAACTCTTGGGTGTAATAGGCTCCCATTTAGCGATGGCAGAATTGTCCTGCTTTGACTAACGATACATGGCTTGGTTTCACCTATCATTGATTGCTCATTTGGTGGAGCCTGCCTCTGGCTTTCCTGTTTCTCATATGTCCCCTTCTTTCCAATGTCACCATTGCCCTTGTGTGATGGACACTTACATTTTCTTTATTTGCATTTGCTTCAGATCCTGTGTTTCTTCTTCCTTTTTCATGCTGCTAGTAATTTTGAAAGATCAGTTGTTAAGAATACTTCTGCTTCCATGAAATGGATATTTCAGTTTATCGGTTATTTTCATGTTCACCATCAATTGTTTTTCTTCTCTTTTCTTTCTTCTTTTTTTGGTTCCAGGGATTGGACCTGAGGGTGCTTAACCACTGAGCCATATCCCCATCCCTTTTTATTTTTCATTTTGAGATAGGGTCTCCCTAGGTTGCTTACATCCTCACTAAGTTGCTGAGGCTGGCCTTGAACCTGTGATCCTCTTGCCTCAGCCTCCCAAGTTGCTGGGATTATAGGTATGTGCCACTGCTCTCTGCCATCAATTGTTTTTCATTTGGACCAACTTAAGTGAATACTTAGGGTGAAATTGTCCTTTCTGGGCAAAGTATAGTGGTGATTACAATCCTTGGCCTTTGAGTGTCTCACACCCAAGAATAAAGAAGTAGTTTTCTAAGACTGAGAATAAGACATAAGTAAGTTCAAACACTGCACTTTTAATTTAACTCAGAGGAAACTATGTTGATGACTAGAAGAAATATTGGCAATTAAGGGAAAACTTCACTTGTTACGCCTGCAGCAGTCACAGGGCAGTTTTGCATTATATTTCATGTGGCTTATGATTCATGAATCAGACTGCTTTATCCCTGGAACCGTAAAGGACATCTGTGAACCTCCTGATCATTTCCTAATGAAAAGCCCACAGGCAAATAGAGGACTTGTTGATAAATAGATCCTTTAAAAAGGCAGATCTTTTTTTAAAAATTTTTTTAAATTTTATTTTTCACACAGACAGAGCACAACTTTTCATTTCTCTGGTTGTACATGATGTAGAGTCACACCGTTCATGCAATTATACCTGTCCATGGGGTAATAATGTCCATCTCACTCCACCGTCTTCCCCTCCACAACCCCCCGCCCTTCTGCTCCCTCCCCTCTGCTCAATCCAAAGTTCCTCCATTCTTCTCTTGCCAACCCGCCCCTCATTATGGATCAGCATCCACTTATCAGAGAAAACATTTGGCCTTTGGTTTTTTGGGATTGGCTCACTTCGCTTAGCATGATTTTCTCCAACTCTGTCCATTTACCTGTAAATGTAGCAGGCAGATCTTATTCTGAGGTAGAGAAAACCTGATGTTTGGGGTATCCCCAGACTATGTTAATTTCTATTAATACTTTATGATATTAAAATAGGAGATGAGCCTCACATTGAATGTGATAAAATGGGATAAAATAATTATGAAAAATAAAAATAAGGGCATGCCAAAAAAATCACAACAGTGAAATTCTTTTAGGGAATGTATAGAAAAGCCTCTAGAAAAATAAGTAAACAATATTACTTTAGGGAATAAACAGTTAATGACGATCAATATTTTATTCAACAGGACTAAATAGGATTAAAATAATAATTCAAAATTATCTCTCCATATGGAACTAACTTGACTGTCAGATCCAGAAAATACTCCAAACAACACCTTGCTAATGTTCTTGCATGTTTGTATAGTTCTGACTTTTATACCTTTGCCTACTTTGAGTGCACAAAATATGGGTATAGAAGGTGTACTTTTTTTTTTAAGAGAGAGAACTGGTAACAGTTTTCATGAGAAGAGTGGGTATTTCAGCTTTGCAATACTGAGACCCTGTTGCATTGAGCTGTGCAACTTCCTCGTAAGCAGGCTGAGAGTAGGTTATGTGGTGGGGAGGATGTCATCAAGAGAAGGAGCAGCCGGGCGCGGTGGCTCAAGCCTGTAATCCCAGCACTTAGGGAGGCTGAGACAGGAGAATCACAAGTTCAAAGCCAGCCTCAGCAATGGCAAGGCACTAAGCAACTCAGTGAGACCCTGTCTCTACATAAAACACAAAATAGGGCTGGGAATGTGGCTCAGTGGTCGAGTGCCCCTGAGTTCAATCTCCAGCACCAAAAAAAAAAAAAAAAAGATCACAGCCAGCCACCATCACTGTAATGATTTCCTCCCTTTTTATTTTTGAGTGATTTATCACTCTGTCTGGATTTCGACAGATATTATCAGACAATCAGATTTTAAGAGTGCTTGGCTCCCAACATGCTAGGCAGACAGAATCTCTTCTTTGAGGATAATCAGGACATTAGGTAGAGCTGCTTATGAGATTTACTCCAGAATGCCACCTACTCAGGATTTAACCATCACTAAACCCAGTTGAATCAACTGGTTAACTGATTATCAAGATTCATCATTGTCAGAGGACACAAGAAGAACCAGAGTGCACAAGCCGCCATATTTCCATTGCTTTCTCCCTTCATAGGTAAATGCTACCATAAATAAACACATTATTCAGTTAGAAAGCAAAACCAAGCAGAAAAATAATGGTAGCATTGCCCCAAATGCTGCTTCTGCGTATTCCATCAGCTTCTAAGTTATATTTTCATAGCTATACATTTATATGGAATTTTATCTATGTATATCATAAGACATTTGAGGTGTGTTTCTACTTTTGTCCATTTGAGGTTTTGTTTTTGTTTTTAGTGTCCCATAAAATAAATGAAACTTCATTCTAAATCTGCAATTATCATGAGTAAACATAAAAAAAAGAACCTAAACCAGACTTTGGTTTATATTGAAAAGGTCCCTTGGGAACTGAATTTTACATTTGAGACTCTGATTTAGCTCAAAGATTTATAAGGGCACATGTAGAAATACAAGTCCCTAATGGGTGATGAACCAGGGCTGAGACATAATTATGATTCTCTCTGCTCTCCATTCCACTGGAAACTGCTCCCAGGAGCCCAGAGGCAGCTTGGTCATCAAGGAAGAACATAAATGTTCTATGCCATATGACCACGTGGGTCACCTTCTCGATCTCCAACACCCACCTAGAGGTCATTAGAAGATGATACACAAATCTTTATGGATATTAAATTAATGGCGGGACTTACTTCACTTGGAATCAATGCCAGTGATATACTTTTGAAGACCTGGAAGCTACATTTAGTTGGACGTTTCTGTGTACTATCATTCCAGGCTGTTGCTCAGCTCAATCCGTCCTAAGTGCAGTGGTCTAAATGAAAATTTATGTTCCCAAGTAACATGTGTAAAACAGCCCAGGAATGGAAAATTGAAATTTTCCTTGTAAAAAAATAAAATTGCTTAATAACTTGCTGAAATTTCTCAAGAGTGAGGTAATGCTCTGAGAAGCCTGAACTTGGCAGCCTATCCCCTTTGAAAATGTCCCCAAGTCATCACCTTACGACAGAGTGGGGGGTGCCCATTAACCAGTCCACACGGGGGCGCCATAAGTTTCTTACAGATGTAAAAAATACTACTGCCTGGTTGTAGTGATGTCCTGGTGGTGTCTCTGTGGCCATTGATGCTGCTCTGTCCTTTAACTATCACAGCAAAGAACTAAGCCTCCCGGAAGACCCCTTAAGTAGTCTGTTAATCCCCAGCCTGGGGCTCAAGAACACAAGGGTTGAACATCAGGACTTAGTCATATAACAAAAACAAGATTTAACAAGGAGATTGTAGGAAAGAAAGTATCTGCTCCTTCTCTCTTTTTTTTTTTTTTTTTTTTTGGTGCTGGAGATTGAACTCAGGGGCACTCGACCACTGAGCCACATTCCCAGCCCTATTTTGTGTTTTATGTAGAGACAGGGTCTCACTGAGTTGCTTGCTTAGTGCCTCGCCATTCCTGAGGCTGGCTTTGAACTCATGATTCTCCTGTCTCAGCCTCCCTAAGTGCTGGGATTACAGGCTTGAGCCACCGCGCCCGGCTGCTCCTTCTCTTGATGACATCCTCCCCACCACATAACCTACTCTCAGCCCTAAGTGCTGGGATTACAGGTCTGCGCCATGCTGGCTGTGATCTTGATAATGCCAGTTCTCTAGCTGTTTTTTTTTAGCTACAGATCATTTTTTTATATTAAACAATTGATTCCCAATTTGAACCTCTGAATTTTAATAGCAGAATAAGTTCTTGGAAGCTGTTAGCAAAAACTGAGCTGTCTCCAAATGATCTTTGAGATCTCTAGAATCTTATGAAGGAATAAAAGAAAACCCAGGGACCATCACATGCTGTATAAACTGAAGAGAAAATATAGTTTGTATTTTCTAAAGGAAAGGTGACTATCTATGTTTATTTAATACTTTCAATTATGAGTCTACTTATTCACTGTAAACCTCAGAAGTCATAAGGCTAATAGGAACCCTTCTAGTGACACATGTTAACTAAAGAGGAATAAGGTCACAATTTGCAGAATTCAAGATTTATTGGAATTTACTGGGGAGAGTCTCTCAAGTTAGAGTCTTTGTAGGGTACAGTGGCATCTGGCACACACTCTCTTGGCTTCTGTATTCTTTTCTCTGTATCAAATGCTGCTTGTTTCTTAAACTGGTGGAAACTATTTAAACCTTAAGGCATGGCCCCTCCACCCAGCATCATGGAAGCAAAAAGGTCTATAATCCATTCACTTAATTAGTAAGGGCTCAGTAGGCAAGTTTGTAGTATTAGTGATATGTTTTTATGTTTTAGTGCACCACTTATGTTGCAAGAATTTTTGTTAATACACTTGGAATTTCTAGCTTTTAATTCAACCTAACCCCTAATTAATTAATTAATTAATTAATTTTAGTACGTGCTAGGAACTATATGCAAAAGATTATCAAGAATGTTGTATATGAGGGGCTGGGATTGTGGCTCAGCGGTAGAGCGCTTGCCTCGCATGCGTGAGGCCCTGGGTTCGATCCTCAGCACCACATACAAAGCAATAAATAAAGACATTGTGTCCATCTACAACTAAAAAAAAATTAAAAAAAAAAAAAAAGAATGTTGTATATGAAGCTGGTTGCAGTGGCACTCACCTGTAATCCCAGTGGTTTGGGAAGCTGAGGCAGGAGGATCTTGAGTTCAAAGCCAGCCTCAGCAATTTAATGGGGCCCTAAGCAAATTAGTAATACCTTGTCTCAAAATAAAAAAGGGCTGGGGATGTGGCTCAGTGGTTCAGTATCCCTGGCTTCAATTCCTGGTTTTCCTCTCCTCCCCCCCAAAAGGAGTATATGAGTAAGAACAAACATAAGCAAAAAATTAGCATATGAAAAATTTCAATTTCAGGAGTAATCGAATGCATGTTAAAATGCGTTTTTTTCTTATCACATTATCTAAGATTAAAAGAAAAAATTACTAGTGAGACTCTGATACTTGGGGAAAAGTTATCATACTATTGTTGGAGTGAATTTCACAAGAAAGATACAAATCAAAATCTCAGGAGGGAATAATCAAAACTGGAAACAAAAGGAAAAATTCCCAGAGATTTTAATGCTTCAGGAAGGACCTGAAGCATTGATGAATTTAAACAGACGGAGGATAGAAAGCACAGAGCTTGGTTAATGGAGGCAAGTCTTTATTCTACTGTGATTTGGAGATTTACCCACATTGGCACCTGAACTCTATCTCATTCATTTAAAGTTTTGTATAGTATTCCACTGGATGAATATATAACTATTTACACATCCTCCTGATGGACAGGAGAATGCTTCCAAATTTTTGTTATTATGAACTAAGCTATTGTGAATGACTTTGTATACCTTTCTTACATACATTTGAGAGACATTTGAGAGACATTTTCCAGGACGCAGATTGAGGACTAGAATTGCTGAGTCATGGGGTATGTACTAGATAGTCCAAACTGTCTTCCCACGTTAAAGATATTTGAGAATTCTTATTTTCCCACATTATTACACTTTAGTATTGACAAAAATATATTTTTACCAATTTAATGGATGTGAATAAGTATGATATTTTATCTCTTCAGTTGCCTGATCACAAATGAGGTTTTGTGGGCTGGGGATATAGCTCAGTCGGTAGAGTGCTTGCCTCCCATGCACAAGGCCCTGGGTTCAATCCTCAGCACCAAAAAAACAAAAACAAAAACAAAACAAAAAAAAAAACAACAAATGAGGTTTTGTAATAGTTTCTGTATATTTATGGGCCATTTGATTTGTTCTTGACAAATTGTCTGTTTTCTTCTATTTTTCATTTTTTTAGTGTGTGTGTGTGACTCATAGACTTGCGTCCCTCCTTCCCCCTCTCCCTTCCTTCCTTCTTTTCTTTCTTTCGTGGTACTGGGGATTGCACCCAGGGGTGCTCTATCACTAAACTACATCCTTCTCCCTTTTTATTTTAAACAGGGTCTTGCTAGTTTGCTGAGACTCCCTTGAATTTGCAAACCTCCTGCCTTAGTCTCCAGAGTCACTGGGATTCCAGGCATGCCGCTACCACTCACAGCAGTGGTTTTCTTCATTATAGATCTTTATATATTCTAGATGACATGTTTTCAAAAATCAGTGAAATGAATTGCAAGTATCTTCACCCCCTCTGGGTCTTGTTTTTAAAGCTTTATTTTGGTCTCTTCTTTCATCCAGAAGGAATTATAATTTAGACAATATTATCAATCTTTTTCTTCATAGTTTCTGCTTTCTTTGACTTAAGGAGCTCTTTTCTAATGTGCATTTCATACAGTAGTTTAACATCCTTTTGAGAATTTTTGCTTTTAAATATTTAAATCTTTAATTGGCTTGATTTTTGTACACGGTATGAGGTAGGGGTGTATTATTTTTTTCCAAAAGGACAGCCAACACTACATAAATAATTTCTTTTCTTTTTCTTTTTATATATTTATCATATGCTAAGCCAATTTATACAGACTTTAGACTTCAGTTTACACAGAGCAAATACTATGGGATTCTTCCCAATGGTGAAGTGTGTGTATATATTTGTTGTCATAGGAACTTTGGAAGCAGCTAAAAATGATGAGTGTAGACAACCGAGTTTGAATTCTTTCGCGCTCTATTTACAAACAAAGTAAGAAAAAAATTGCTAGCAAAATGAATCAATTTGCAAAAGTTGGTACTGAAATGACTATCATTGGACAGAATTTTGGAATAGAAATATGAATAGTTCACTTCAATTTCAGATGGTTGAAAGGGCTGGAATTCAAGGTCCTCCACTGGGTTCTGAAAATACAAGTATGAAATGAAGATGACCATTAATAACACTAACCCAAGGACCTAAATAAATTGAACAAAACAAAACAAAACAAAACAATACCTCTGCATGTAGCACCAGCACTTGACTTACTCCATCCATTCCCAGCCCTCTTTCCCCTGCCTTCCCTTCTTATAGAGGCTGAGAGTTAAACTCTCACCTTTCTTTGACAACTTGTACCTTTGGTGGCCTTGTGGCTCAGCTCTGGTAGTAATGCAAGTGGACAACATTCCTTCTCGTGCAAAAAGACAAAGCTCCCAGGAGCTTCCTCATTTTCTTCCTTCCTGGAGATTGGATGTGGGATTGAAGTGTGAACATTATCTTGAATTTCTAAAAACAGAGACTTGTGGAATTCTGAGTACTCTGGCAACCCTTGTGTTCCCACAGTTAGACTTGTTGCCAGAGACAACAACTCATATCTGTTTAAGTCTTTGCGGTCAAGGTTCTTATTTTTAAAATTCATTTATAGCTAAACAGATGTTGACTTGGTACAGCTTTGATACCTCATTCCTTCATTCTTTCTGTCTTCCTTATCACTGAAAACATGTATAGCAATTAGTGTGTGTTAGTGAAGTGCATGAGGGTTCAGCAGAAGAAAGGGAAGGGGAAGATGGCATGTGTGTCCAGAATTTAATTTATAGTAGGACAAATAAAATCTGACCACTGTTAGAGTCAGTTATGATAAGTACCCCAAGTTTTCATCAGATTATCTTATACAAGCACATAGGGTTTGCTGTGGCAGTTTGGGTACTGCAGGGATATCTTTGTGCATCACTTTGCTGTGACAGCACATCTTATATACTCTCAAGTCACATCAGTTTGTACTATAAGCTGTTAAAGGCATGGTTTTGAAAAATCCATAAAAAGTTTCATTTGGAGCTACAAGGAATTCCACTCAAGAGACACAGCAATTTGATTTACCTGTTGTAGACACAGGATGGTTTCTCTCCATTGATGTGGCTTTGAAAGAAACAAGCAACCTGCTGTTATTTTGTGCTACCATCCTGTTTGGTCAGTGCACCAGAGACAAGAAAGCAGGGAAAAGCATATTATAACCCAGGTCCAGGTTAGCATGCAAACTCTTGAGATCTTGCTTTCCATCCTGGTATCCCTCAATTTCTTACTTGCACATTTTGGAATCTCAGAAAATGTTTGCTCTTTGCTGTGTTTTGAATGTGCCCCTCAATATTCTTAGGTTGAAATTTATTCACCAATGTGATGGTATCAAGGCATGAAGCCTTTAGGTGGTGATTACGTTTGAGGGCAAAGCCCTCATGGATGGGATTAGGACTTTTATAAAAGGGCTTGAAGTAGTGGATTTGTTCCCTTTCATCCCTTCTGTAATGTGAGGACACAGTGTCCCCTTAGGAGGATGCAGTACCGAAATACCATCCTGGAAGCATAGAGCAGCCCTAACTAGACACCAAACCTGCCTTCATCTTGGATTTCCCAGACTCTCCAAAACGTGAGAAATTGTGGAGAGTGGCGAATCAAATCAGGGCGTCTGACACTCCAGTGGCTACATTTGCACTGGGAGCTGCCTGTGTGGAGATACGGGTTGAGATGCCCCCGTTGCTATGGTAACATGAGCCTGAGAAAGCTCCATGCAAAAGTGCAGAGCTGTTATCAGTTGAGGCCCTGAGTTCAGACACCAATTTCCTGGCATAGAGAATCCTGAGCAAAACAAGATGACCCTACTGTCTTGCCGTCAGATGGCCTGCTTTGCTGAAACTTTCCCACAAATAACGTTTTGATGAAACCTCTATAAGAAACATGCTGAGCTAGCTCTGGTGTCAGTCAAGCCTTACCAGGGCTTGGCTGAACCACCTGGCCCTATCTTATTCTCTCTATGTGTCTGTTTGTCTTGCCTCCATCCCCCATTGCCCCTCGTCCAGTTTCTGAATTAATGATCCAGCATGAGTCTGCAGCAAGAAATAAATTTCCATTTTTATGAATCACCTAGTCTGTAGTATTTGTAGTCCATGAATAGATGAAGACACTGTTTTTGATTTTATGTAGTTTTTGTTCCTGATTATTATTTGATTGGAGATAATCTGACTTCGTGCATTACTGAAAAGTCCTAGATTTTTATTTATTTATTTGTTTTGCTGTGCTGGGGATGGAACCTAGGGTCTTGTGCATGCTGGGCAAGTGCTCTACCATTGAGCTTCACCCTCAACCCTGTGAAGTCCAAGATTTAAATTCAGCAGTGAGCACTCTATCCAGTTTCTAGTTCCCTGAGCCAGATGAACAGATTCTACAGCAAGGATGTACACCATGACAGTCATCTTCTCACCAAGTGTCCTTTGGTGTCAGTCAAGTGCTGAAGACAAGGAACTGGGAGGATGGAAGAAACAAGACAAAGCCATGGCCATGCAGAAGCTCCACCCTTCACCTAAAGAATCTCCAGGAGGGTGGGTTGGGAGACATTTAGTGTTCTCAGTTCTCCTCAGATTCCGTCAGTGTTCCTGAGAGCCTATTATCAAGGGGTTTGCAGTGATCCTGGTCTTGGCCTTGAATGTGTGGTTTGTGACTCAGGCTGTCCCATGCTCTATCCCTGGCACTTTTGGTCTGACCAGACTTGGGCTGAGACTGTAGAAGAGGCAATTGAAAGTGTCAGGGTGCAGGCTGAGGTTGGGGGAAGCTTGCCAACTCATTACTATGGTGCTGAAATATCTTCCCTTTGAAAAACCCTCTGACTAAGCCGTCTATGCCATACTTTGCTGAATTCTTTAACCAAGATAGTTCACCATATGGGAATAGGGTACCTCAGGTCTTCAAACTTTGAAGTCTAGCTCATAGAAATGCATTATGGGATCATGTGGTTTTAGCCTTGTTTCTCTTTCCCACTTCTCTGGAATGCTGTCTCTTGATTAAAAAGTTCCATGCTTATGAGATCAAACATTTTTTTGATAACGATTTTTTTACTCCACAAAAATCATTTAAAGTGTTTGTGTTTGTTTCAGAGATTTAGTCCTTCTGTGATTACCTCAGTTTATTTTTCCTTGATATAAACAGAGGGCTTTAAAAAATTCGATGAATCCCAGTGTTGGTTAGCATTTGTATTGGTTCATACTGAGACTCATATTGACCTCAGAGTGGAAGTTTATCTTTTGAGGTTGTTTTGACTTTGAGGAGGATAGATATTGGAACTTTCCATGGAGAGTATTGCTTGGTTGACTTGTTTTTCTTCTCTATGATGTTAGAAGGAAAATCTCCCTGACCAGAAGGTTCACTTCTCAACTGAAATGGTGGTCCATTTGCAGTATTGCTGGCACTATGGGGGAAAGTATCCCAATTCACCCAGGACCAGCCCTAAGATGGGAAGCTAAGGCTTTTTTGATGTTTTGTAGGCGAGGTCCCTAAGGTCCCCAAAGGGTCAAGCAGCTTGGCCAAATCACTAGAAAATAATGCTGATAGGGGAATGAAGATGCGGCAGCTGTAGAGGAATTCAGGAGAAATGAGACCTGGTCTTAAGGATTCTTGGTTTTTAATTCAGATCTACAAATCTATATTGCAAACCTGGCCTATGTTAGCTTTTTGAGGGTTCTGATGCTAATCTATTAGAATCTGAGACTAAGGACCAGGATGCATGGTGAAGGAGAAAAAGCTGGTTTTGCTATTTGATGTAACTTGGAATTGGAATGGCCACCAAAGGCCCATGTGTTTAAGGCGTGGTCCCTGTCTGTGGTACTATTGGAAGGTAGTGAAACCATTAAGAGGTGCGGCCTAGTGGGAGGAAATTAGGTCATTGAGGGTATTCCCTTGAAGAACATATTGGGACTCTTGTTCTTCTTGTGTCTTTCACTTCCTAGCTACCATGAGGTGAGCCCCTTCCTCTGCCATGCATATTCCCTACCATGATATACTCCTCTGCCATAGGCCCGGTGGCAGCAGAGCCACATGACCATGGACTGAAACCTCTGAAACCATGAGCCAATATAAACTTTTCCTCTTTGTAAGTTGATTACCCCAGTAAGGCAAAGCCGGCTAACGTGTTGCTGTCCCCCATTTGATAATTGCTTACTACCCCTTGTCTTTTAAAAATCTCTGTATTAAATTATTGAAAAATTATTCTTCTCTAAGAGTTGAGTTGGTTCTCTGCTATGGCTTTTTCATTGACTTTGTTCCTTTAGTAATTGCCTTTCTTTACTGTATTTCCAGTCTTCATGACAGGTCTTCCCTACTGTTTATAAACATATTCGAGTTCTCTTTATATTAAGGTAAACAACAACAGCACACCCACCCCACAATCTCTATTTGCATTCCTCATTAATCTTTTATTCTTCCACAGTCCAGCTACTTCAAGAAATGGACTACTTTTACTTTCTCCACTTCTGCATCACTAATTCACAACTAGCCCAGTGCAATCCTGGTCTTGACTGTTTCACTTAGCAGTTCTGTCAAATGTCACTGTAATATTTTAATTATCAACTTGAGTAGATTCAGTTTGGAGTTTTTTTTATTGACTTCTCTATGGCATTTAATAGTTTATCACACAACTTTTAGGATTATTTCTTTGCTTTCTTTACCTTTCCTTCCTTCCTTCCTTTTGTTTTCAGTACTGGGAATTGAACGTAGAACCTTGTATATACTGAGCAACACACCCACCCCACTTAGCTATATCCCCTGCTCTTTTAATTTTACTTTGAGATAGGGTCTTATTATGTTGCTCAGGTTGGTCTTGAATTTGTGATCTTCCTCCTGAGTAGCCAGGATTACAGGCATGCACCAGCTTGGGTGGGTTTCTTGAAGATAAATTTCATTTTATGGCGTTTAAGGTAAAATGTAGCTTCTTTCAAACATTAACCTTTATGCATACAGATGTTAATTGAATTTAAGTTATTCAACACTGATATGTTTAAAAAAGATAATAGATTTTAGTTTATAGAGATGTTTTGGGTTTACAGAAAAATTGGATGGGAAGTACAAAGTTCTATTAGGACTTTTCTGTCCTTGCACACAGTTTCCTTTATTATTAGCATCTTCCTTTAGTCTGGTACATTCGTTACAATTGAAGAGCCAACGTTGACACACTACTAAGTAAATTCTACAGTTTACATTAGGGTTCACTCTGTGTCATATAGTTCTATGGGTTTTAACAAGTGTATAATGTCACATATTCATGGAGATACCACATAGAGTTTTATTGTCCTAAAAATCCCCTGTGCTCTACTTACTCTTTCCTCCTTCCACTTGAGCCCTTGGCAACCACTGATCTTTTTTAGTTGAAGGAAAGCATTCAACAGTTATATGCTAAGTAAAATGGAAACTCCATCCTATCATATGAATGTCCAACCAGAGAAAAGTTTTCCTTGGCTAAGAAACTAGCCTCTATTTCAGGTAGCATTTGCTGGGGTTTATGGAGACTTATTATATGATGATACTGAGGGATGGACTGTATCCCGTCATCTTATGTGTGACGTGAAAAAGATGGTTCCAAAGGGCACATGAGAAGATATATGGAATTCCTGTAGACTATTCTTGGTGGGGTCCATAAAGACAGTTCGTTAATGATGTTTGACTTACCTTGATACAAATGCAAAGGCTGAAGATTAATGTGGGTGAAGGGAAGTGAACAATAATATTAAGCATGTACGAGGTATCAATCTTTGCGCTACTGATCACTGATTGATTTCCTGGTGAGATCCTTATCAAAGGATACTCTTGTTGTCCAAAATTATAGCATTGAGAAAACGTATCATGACAGATGAGAGCAGATGCAGATTTGCTTAGTGTGAATGTGTGTGCATGTTATATAAAGATATTTCACTTCATTCAGCAAGAAACAATTTCTGATTCCTTTTTTTTGGTACTGGGAATTGAACCCAGGGGTGCTTAACCACTGAGCCACATCCCTGGCCCTTTTTGGTATTTTATTTAGAGACCGGGTCTTGCTGAGTTGCTAAGTGCCTCGCTAAGTTGTTGAGGCTGGCTTTGAACTCGCAATCCTCCTGCCTCAGTCTCCCAAGTTGCTGGGATTACAGGTGTGTGCCACTGTGCCAGGCCACTGTTTCTGGTTCTTGAATCAAAAATATAATGGAAGCTCAAGTGAATTTTCCTTTAGTCAGAAGAGCATTTTGTCTTTTCTGACCTTTATACTTTTGACCACCCATCAGCAAATCTGGAGATAAAGTCCATAGATTAGAACCCAGACTGAATGTGTATACATTTCAGTTTAAAGGATCCTTTTCAGGGGAATTAACACTGTGATGGTGGAACACGTTCTTTCATTCACAAAGCATTTGTAAGATATATTATGTGTGAGAATAATCACATGTAAATATTTTGCAGAAGTAAAGCAAATTTGCTCCCTGCAAAAGGGACCCATTGGTGGGAACCAGCCCAATGAGAAGAGGCTGTTTCCCTTTTCTGAGCATCATCAACAGAGCTGCTTATTCTCTGAGTCTGGAAGAGATCCAGTGGGATTTAGTTTTATAAGGTTTAATGTAAAGGTGTTGTATTTCATGAGATGAAATCATAATACAGTGGGTTGTAAGAATTTTGAGAGATTATTTTTTTCAGAGTATTGGCAAGCACCATCCTCTGGAGAATTTTGTGTCTAAAAAAAAAATATAGATCTCCTTTCATAGAATTGAAATGATAACTAATCCTTAATCCTCTCTAGATGGCTGGGGTTTGACTGGTTAGGCTGATCTGGAATGCACATAGCCGGTCTGACCTTTCCCGTTGGACTTTTCTTTTTGAATCCATTTCTTTCATGGTATCCCGAAACGTCAGGGTAAATAGACAATGCATTCTGGACGGTCTCTACTCCTAAACAGTGGTTATGGATCTTTTTAGTTATTTATAGATCATACTTCACCTTTAGGCTGAATGCATAGTTTGATTCTCTATGATTTTTGACAATCCAAATGAACATTTGGCCAAGACGGGAGAATGCTATCAAGTCTCGGGTTTCTTTCCTCTGCTGCTTTGTTATGTTTTCAGCTGAGAAATGTTCTCTGTCTCGGTTGCAGAGAAAGCTGAGCTATTCCCTAGACTTAGGTTTGTGCCTTTCCACTTTGTTCTGGAACTCACAGAACTGTACTTAGTTTAAACATCTCTCTGCTTTTGTGACCATTTCACCTCTAATTTCCCCGCAATGCAACATCTTGGACCAAGTTTCTCATGAATAGCAGGAGAGAAACAAGACCCCATAGGAGGAAATCTGGCACCTTTTCTGATTTCGATGTATATGGAAGGGGTTTGTGTTCTCTTTAGCTCGAAGCCTTCTTGAAAATTGGTGCAGGCAAGAATGTTTTGGAAATGCAATTAATTCAGCATGGAAGTCTAGCAAAGCAAATGTATGCTTCATTGTATGTAGCTCTTTTCCCGGGGAGATTTGTTCCTCCCTCGCTTCAGAAATAATAGATGAAATCTTATGACTTTGAAAAAGTTCTGCAGCAGCCGACATATCATCTCTAATGATAAAAAGATGTGCACATCAGCACAGATGTGTTTGTATCAAATTGTGTGCATGATATATCTCATGGGGAGCCTCTAGTGAATACTCATGGCAGTCCTGATGAAATTAGTGTTACAGAAGAAGGGAAGGGGGAGTTATGAGTTATGACCATCAAGTTACAAATGATACATTCCTTATCTTCTCAGATGCTTTCTTGCAAATGCATGTCAGAACAGGCTGTCCTCCGAGAGAGTCTCAGCTTTGGGATGCTGGAAGAGGTCAGGCTGAGGGAGATTAAACAGCTAGGGTATAATCAACAGGAGGAACAAGTTTAATTGCAGCTGAAGACCATCACTGTTTCCCAAACATGCCTGCTCACCTGGGAAGTGTGTGAGATATGGAGTTTCTTCAGACTTACCAAATCAGAATCTCCAAGAAAGGGACTTGGGAAATGGATTTTTTAACAAGCAGACCAGTTGGTTAGTATGCTTAGATAAGTCTGGGACTCACTTGCCTGGTCTAATCAGGATGGGCATTGGGGAGTCTGTGTATGTTGGGGGTGTGGGTGGATGATAAGTAACAGTTAAAGGGGCAGTTCCTCCTCTGATTTGCTGAGAAGTTGCTGGAAGCAGGTTGCACTCAGGTTTCTCAGTGCCCTCTGTGTAGTGACCCCCATCTTCAGGATATTTCTCTCAAAGGTGTTTTAAGAAGGACCTTTGTCTTTCTCAAGAATCTGGTCTGTTTTCTTCCATGAAAACTTTGGTCACTTCTTGTATTCCCTCTTTGCCTCAGTTGCCAGGAAACGTGACTTCAAGTTTCAGGTTTCATCACAGTTACCATATCTTCCGTTGGCCTGTTGGCTTTTCCCTCCCTGCCATTCGATTATCCTCATTTAAATCCCCATTTGATGAATTTTATGTTATGTGTTTTATAAGTGACTTCCAATCTTTTTTCCTCCCTGAACAGTTGCGGGATATAAATACATTCAATTCAACTCAATCAATAGTTGTTGATGAAGGGAAAATAAGGTGATGATTTAAATGGTGACTAATTTAAATCACTTCCTTTTGGATTCTGAATGCAGCTGTACCCATACCACACATAGGCACAGTTTATCCTTGTTCTTGCCAATGACCTTAAGGGGGAGAACCAAAGAGGCTTAGGTCAATTTGGGGGGGGTCGGGCATTGAGGATTGAATCCAGGGGCACTTAACCACTGAGCCACGTCCCCAGCCCTTTTTTGTATTTTATTTAGAGACAGGGTCTCACTGAGTTGCTAAGTGCCTCGCTAAATTGCTAAGGCTGGCTTTGAACTAGCAATCCTCCTACCTCAGCCTCCTGAGCAGCTCGGATTATAGGTGTGTGCCACCGTGCCCAGTGGCTTAGGCCTTTGGATAGTTGTGAAAATGCATAATCTCAAGTTAATTATCTTGATTTGCTTCTGGAAATGATAGTTTTATAAAGGAAGGAATTCCCTTCCTTATTCATGATACATAGTTG
Organism: Geosciurus inauris; assembly: GCA_004024805.1. Classification (NCBI taxonomy): domain Eukaryota; kingdom Metazoa; phylum Chordata; class Mammalia; order Rodentia; family Sciuridae; genus Geosciurus; species Geosciurus inauris. The sequence continues at coordinate 29,439 of PVHX01011195.1, forward strand.
AGTTTGATGAGAGAGATGGTAGGTAGCACTTCCTTTATTTAAGCATTTAAACAAAAATACATCAAAGGAACCTGTGAAAGCAAGAAACACAAAGTACATAGAAGGATTGAAAATCAATCGGAAATCCAATGAGAATCCAACCCTCAACATATCCCTTTTAATAATAGCATCTTTCTGAGGCAGTTACTGAAAATTGTTCTAGTTCTCAGTTGTCAGAGATCATCTCAGTAATTCCACATAGCATGAATATAACTGTCTTTGAATTTACCTTCATTTGCTCTTTGCTATTCTAAAATTTCATGTGACTGAGCCCAAGCAGGCCATGCAAAAATTTCTGTGCAGTGTAGTTCATGGCCCTATGCAATCAGAAGGCTCACTTTCTTCAGGTCTGGGAAAATTTGATCATTATTTCTCTAATAATTTCCTATGTTCTATTTTCTCTTTTAGGAAATCCATTGGATCATTTCTCATAGAGTGCCCCTTTTTTTTCTGCTGTCCAGAAAATATTGTTTTTTCTTCCTTTGAGTGGAACATTGGCTTATTGTTCTGTGAGCAGAGTAACTGTTCTAACTTTTCCATGGATAGACATCCAGTGAATTCTTATTTTCAGTTCCATTTCTCACATGCATCCCCCTTCTTGATGTCATCTGTAGGTTTCTTCTGGAAAGGTCATTTCCTACCTCCACTATATCCTGCACTTATTGGGGCTGCATCTGTCTCTGCTGTGTCCATCATTGAATTGCCTCTCATCTTTCTTTCAAAATGTGTTTATGGGTTTATGTCTATATGGGTTTTTTTACTTTCACAAGGGCCTTGGTAGATTAGTCAGAGTAGATGAGACTATGCTGCAGTAACAAATAAACCCTATAATATTGGTGGCTTAATACACAAACAGTGTATTTCTGCATCACTCAAAGTCTGATGTTCTTGACTGGGCAGCTCTTCTGGCCAGTTCTCTTCAAAGCTATGAGTCCTTCTCTTCCAGCCTTGCAGGCAAGAGATAGATAGAGATAAAGATAGAGACAGATTGAGAAAGAACAAGAGGGAAAGAGAAAGAAATTTACAAAGAGAGAAATTGAAGTACATTACATCAGATCTGCCTACATTTGTTGACTGGACTTATCAAGAGAAACTGAGAAATGAAATTTAGTTGAATACCCAGGGAGGAGAGAACTGGAGACAGGTGTTCCAGAACAGTTTCTACTATATTTCATTGGCAGGGAAGGCAGATTATATGTTTTCAATTCATCATCTTGAACTAGAATTACTTATTATCCTTTGAGTTGATGTTTTGGGTTGGGCATGTAGCTCAGTGGTAGAGTGCTTACTTAGTACATGTGAGACTTTGGGTTTGACTTCCAGCATCCCCAAGCCAACCAAAAGGATTTGCCTACCCAGTGAGAACCAGAAAGACATCAAGAAGAAGCTGGAGATGAATCTAGGTGGATCTCTCTAGGCTTTTTGCATTTGAAGGCTATTAGTTTTACCAAATCACTCTCCAAATGTATTTCATTCTACTTTTCCATACTTAGGATACTATTACTTTGTTCTCTAGTTTTGTACTTGAAAAATGTTCATTTCATTGAACACACTTGTGTGTGGGAGAAGATTTCCCCATTTTTGAAATCATTACATTTCTGCTTTTATTGTTTCTTCATGTAACTTCTACATTTTCCTGTTGGAAATCACCAATTTTAAAAATGAGCTCTTTTTTTTTTAAGTTTTTTTTAAATATTTTTTTATTTTCTTAGTTGTAGGTGAACAGAATATCTTTATTTTATTTTTTATGTGGTGCTGAGGATCAAACCCAGTGCCTCACGCATGCTAGGCGAGCACGCTACCACTGCGCCACAATCCCAGCCCCTAAAAATGAGCTCTTCATATGTTAAACCTAGTAACCTTTTGGCTCCCTAATTTTATCATATCCTATAGGCTTGAACAAAATAACACAGACTTGGTTTGAATTGACCAAGAATCAACAAGTATTTTGTCTTTTCTCCTTTGTTTTTTTCAGTGATGGAGGAATGAGTTATGCATGAGCTACTGTAGAGAACATAGCTTTTCTCCTCTTTCAAGAGGTCATGGACAAGAGCTTTCCTAGAAAGTTAAACAATTTTGCTTAAAGTTAAAGGAGTAGTGGAGAGTACATTTTATTGGGAGCAGGTGAAGCAATGTTTTAGGCTTGGGAGGCAATGATTTGGGGGGCAAATGGAGTAACTGGCAGAAAACAAAAACTGAAGCTGGTTAGATATTAAAAAAGATGGGTGGGGCAGGTGAGGGAGGGGTGTGGTGGTGTCAGATCTCAAGATTGGGAAAAATAATTGAAGAGACAGAGTTTATTGCAGAGAGAGACTGGCAGATGTCTGCATAGTCAGATACCTTCAGCTAAAGGCAAACAGGGGATTAATGATCATTAAAATCATTAGGGTAAAGTAAGACCTGTCAGTCCTTTACACTTCAATCTTAATGATCAAATGACCTGTCCTGATGCTTTGCTGAGAATGCACTTTGATAGGAGGAGGGACCAAACCTAAAGCCTTTGGCACCTGCAGACTAGGAGATGGCAATAAGAATGGAGAGGCAGAGAAAGGGGAAGATTCAGACACGTTTTCCCCATTTGGTTGGAGGTGACAATCTGGACAATGGCTTGGGGACCATCTGAGAAGGGCCAAATGGGAAGGACAGGTAATGTGTGGAGGCTGTTAGCTGAAGGAATGTTGGTGGACACACCAAGGCACTGAGAGAGCTAGTGGTTTCTGAGGCAGGTCAGATGCAGAAATATGGCAGGCAGAACCGGCTGCCGTTTAAATTGCTTCTGTGAGCCACAGTATTTCAACATCTCCTAGAGACTTTGTAAAGAGAAAGTTGGGGCATATATCTGTAGTGGGATTGTCAGGGATGCCTCTGCTCCTGATTCGTCTGTGTCAAAACTTGCCAACTCTGCAAAAAGATACAGCTGATTTACTGTGTCTAGGTTCACAGTTGAAGTTCATATAAAATATTGGTCAATGATAAAGAGCCAAAAATATGATGATGGGGATTAAATGTCAAACCAGATGTATCTTCTGCAAGAATTTCTGGATGATGCAAAATAGCGCACCATCTTTAGTTTGGAAGCATATTAATTTATTTGAATTTTTTTTACTTAAGAGGCAAACTCTGGTGTTGAGGATTCCACTAAAAATGGGTAATTCGAGCTGGGTGTGTAGCTCAGTGCATGATATGTGCTTAGCAGGCAATAGACCCTGGGTTTGATCCTGAGCACCAAAGGGGAGAAAGGAGAAAAAAAAAAAAGAAAAAGAAAAAGAAAATTCAGTTCAACAATTAGACCTTATGCAGGGTGACAGGATATATATATATATATATCTATATATATATATTAACTTTAACATGGAAGGACAAAGAGTAACATTTTTCAATTTCCTGATTTTCAATTTCTGGAAAGAATGTGAATTTCCCAGGGGCCAGCGGGACATTGAGGAGGGATTCTAGGCAGGTATCATTTTTCTGGAATCTTCCTAAGAGGGTAAGCTTCAGGCCTGAGATATAGAAGACCTTTGTGAAAGAATTAAATCTCTCTCTCTCTCTCTTTTTTTTTTTTTGTACTGGGGTTTGAACCCAGAGGCTCTCAATCACTGAGCCATATCCCCAGTCCCTTTTAAAGTATTTTATTTAGAGACAGGAAATCACTGAGTTGCTTAGGGCCTGGCTTTGAACTCGCTATCCTCCTGCCTCAGCCTCCCAAGCTGCTGGGATTATAGGTGTGCGCCATCACGCACAACTGACGTTCAGACCCGTCCTAACATGTCTGACTCTGTGACAATTTCTCTTCCTCTTCTCCAGGGAAGCCTGGTTTAGGAAACAGGCCCCTGGAAGCAAATCACCATAAATGAACATGGAGTTGGAAAGAATGAGTCAGACCAAGTCTGCAAGTGATGTCAGGGGGGCACTGAGGACCCAGGATGGAGAGTGGTAGTCCTCCTTCCCACACCCATGTGTTCTGTGAAGAAGGGCCATGTGTGAGAAAGAAATATAATAATGAGCCGTTGACCCTACAACTGAAGGAACCCTTCAGTTTTCTGAAGGAAGTGGACATTAAAGAGATGTTTCCTACATGAGCTGGAGAGGGGTGGCATTGGCCATCAGAAGTGGAGGCCATGAGGAGAGTCTGAGGCTAGCAGTACAGAGGGCAGAAGCCTGTGGCCAAGAGCAGGGCCAGGCAGGAAGTGGTGGCCTCATAAACCCACATCAATGGCACTGGAGCCAGGAAGCCCAGAACCACGTAAAGGAAAAGGCAGTTGGGCGCAAGGTCAGGCTGGTCAATCAGTCACTCATCTCAGAACATGCATGAGAGTCCTATTATATCTGCCTCCTTGAAGCCTCTTAGAAACTCAGAGGAAACGGATATCCAGGGCTACTGAGTTAGCCAACTACACATTGAAGTGCTCTTCCAGGACCCTCTAACTAGATGGAGCCTTGGGAATCCCTAGGTTATGCAAGTTTGAGTGTATATCTATAGAGTGTAACTCATTAGCTAGCATAGCAGAATAGGGTAAGGATGGACACGTTCCCATATCTAGTAGGCCATTAAAAAGTTGTGTGCAGAATATTATCAAAAACTAAAAACTCTCAAATTTATAAAGAGCTTCATGTGGAGCAAGTCTCCTATTGAGTAGGAAAAGGACAAGCTGTCCATCCTCCGTTGCTTTTCTTGGTTGTCTACTGGAGGAAGTTTCTCTGCAAGTGAAATTCTTCATAGATACCTTGAAATGGTGAGCCGGGTACGGTGGTGCAAGCCTGTAATCCCAGCATTTAGGGAGGCTGAGACAGGAGAAGCGCGAGTTCAAAGCCAGCCTCAGCAATGGTGAGGTGCTAAGCAACTCAGTGAGACCCTGTCTCTACATAAAACACAAAATAGGGCTGGGGATGTGGCTCAGTAGTTGAGTACCCCTGAGTTCAATCTCTAGTACTAAAAAAACAAAACAAAACAAAAAAACCTTGAAATGGTACAACAGTTGGTTTTATTTGGAAAGAAAAGGCACCGGGGCATATCAGAGACCTCTCCTTTCCCATCAGATAGGTTTCCTAGATGGCTGCGAGATCAACATGCTACTTTCGATATGTGCCCTCGGGTATCGTGACCCAAAGAGAAACATGAAATGACTTCTTTGTCCAGGAGAATTTCAGAGGCTGGATTCTCCATGACCCTCTAACCTCCCAATCCCTTTCCTCTATGTCCCCCTTTTCCTCCTGCCTTGTTTTGTTGAGGGATTTCCTTTTGTCTTCTGATTCTGCTTCATTTGGCCAGCTCTCTGTGGGCCTTTGGCACCTGGGAGGGTCTGAATGTGGTCTTTGTGTGTGTTGAAGTGCACTGTGCTCAGCCAGGCAGCGAAGATCACTAAGCCTTTCTATAGCTTCATAACTGCAAATTGCTCAGCCATTTGTCATTTAATCCTCACCAGCCCTTTGTCCCAGCTCAGCTGTCATCACCCTTCATTTTCCAGTTGAGAAGGCGACACTATGTGACTGGTTCAAGGACACAGGTTGAGTTGAGAATCTGTCTGCTGGGGCCCAGGGAGAGCTGCGAGTGAAGACAAGTGTAGCTCAACTGGGGAGAGTGGGTTGAATTGGGGTGGGGCTGAGGTTTGCAGGCTTTGGAAGCCATCCTGAAACCCTGAATTAAAGCTGGGAAGGACTTTCTGGTTGGAGACTTTTTGAGGTTCCGAATCATGCCGCAAACAGGAGCTCAGATTATTTCTGGGTAGTCGCACTTAGAAAGTGACGGTTTTAAGTCTGGTGCTGTCTAGTCCCTGGATTATTTCAGGTGGCCTCTCTAGGCAGCAAGGTATCAATGCATGTGTCCCCACTCAGTGGCCTGCAGCTCAAACTCCAGCTTCACCCCTACATACAGCAGGCTCTCTTCTGGGTCCCGATCTTTCCCCCACCTCCTGAATGAATGTTTTCTGCTTTGCTCAGAAAATATAGACCATCTTGCTTTCAGGTGCCCCGTTTTTCTCCTTTCCTCCTTTTCTGAGGCATCCAATGAATCCTACCGCCTTTCCTTCCGTGTCCAAGAAAAAGCTCGTGTGTCCTTTTTTGGGGACAATCTTGCTGTCCTCTTCTTTGGTTGCATTTTAACCTGTCTTCTTATGACCTTATCACTCTCCCCAGTATGTGCTTCTTCTATGACACGAAAAATCTCTCTGGTAAACTAACTCTTAGGCGCGTGCACATTCTTGGTTCACCTTTACCTTGGTTCTGTTGACTCCAGTGCTCTTCCCAGCTCTCTGTTTCCCTCTTTCCTTCACTGCAGACTGTCTGAGCCAGTGGAATCTGCTTCCCCTGTCCACTTTCTTGCCTCCCACCCTCTACTTGCTGTGGTCTTGCTTTTACATCACAGTGGATGGGCGCTCTAGCTACTTTCTTATTTTTTGGTCACCAGTGAATTATAATTGGCAGCACTTGGGTTTTCATTTTCTGCTTTCCTGTGTGGTTATTTTATGCACCTCTTGCTATTATAGATTTTTACATGCCCTTGGAATCTTTTTTTCTCCTTGAATGTAACCCAGGCAGTCCTTGCCCCTTTCTATGTTTCATTCATCTCTGTCATTTCCACAGGCCCCTCAAGCAAAGGCAGAGGTGCTTTCTTGTCTTTTTTATGTCTCCCAGAGAGCTCACTTATGATCCTCTTTAATGACCCATGATTATGACAATAGGAGGCCCAAGTCTCTACTTCTATCTCGAAATACTCTGCAGTGCTCCAGTTCCTAACTTCAGACGTGTCACTGGACATTTTCCAGTTGATGACATGACAGTGGCTTAAGCTGAATGTATAGGAAATGGAATTCACCACGTGCCCTCTGGAACCTGATTCTTCCTCCCCAAGTTCCCACCGAGTGTGAAATCTCAAGGCCACCTTTGATCCCTTTCTCCCCTTGTCTCCTATCATCCAATTAAGTCTTGTCACTTCTGCCATCTCCGGGTACCGGGGATCTCTTCTGCCCTCCTCACAGTCCTGGTGCGCTGCTGCCCCTGACCTCTGCTTTCCCCAGCTCCATCCCTGCTTAATGGGTCTCGCTGCCCTCTTTCTGCAGGCGCTCCCCCTTCAATCCAAGCAAAATTTTCTCTGAAGAAATTTTCCTACATTTCCAGTTGCGGAGTGACAGTTATGTTGGAGCACAGCGCTTTCAGGCTCAGATCTCGCCAGTCACTTCAGAAATCAGCTCTGAACTTAACTGCCTTCAGGTCCCCTGTCTCTGGACCTGCCTCACAGGTTAAGCCTGCTATTGCCCCTCAAGTCCCACAAGACGTGGCTCCATTCAAGTTCAAAATGCCCGACATGCGTCTGCTTCTTTTTTGCGTCCTTGCCTTGGTTTAGGGCATTTCCTCCTCCTCTGATGCCCTTTCTCTGATTTCCACTTCCAATGTTTCCAAACTTTCTATTCTTCATGGCTGAGTCTAGATACTGACTAATGCAAGGGGTCTATTCCATGAAAGGAAGGAGGGGAGTGGGTCCCCATATACTGGCAGCTATTGCCTTGACCCTCTCAACTACCCATGTACACACATGTCCCTCCTGTGTGCTCCTGGAGCAGTTTCTCTCGGCCTTAGCTGCACAATAGTTGCCTGGGGAGTTTTTAAAAAATACCAATGTCCAGGCTGCATCCAGACCAATTAAATCAAAATCTCCATGGCTGTGACCCAGTTATTAGTATTTTTTAAAAACTTGACAAGTGATTCCGATTGTGGCCAAGTATTTATGTCTACTAATATGGGACATTTTTGTAGATTATTTTTAGTGGTGCTGCATTTTTCCTTTATTCCAATTCTTGGTTCTTGGTGGAATTTTTTTTTTTTTGGTAGCCTCTGTAGTGTCTATCACTATTTCTTATACTCAATAGACCTCCAGAGAGAACAAAAAGTTTTAAATGAATTTAAGAATGGAAAATAAATAAAAAGAGAGGAATGTAAATCAGCTCAGAGGCCATCCCACTTTGGAAATAATGAACTGAATTGTAATGAATAATGAATTGTCTCTTGTGTGTTCAATTACCTGTTTCAGGTATTTGATAGAGTTCATTTGTATACTGTTAGTTAGTATGCTAATTAAGTATTTATTAACATCTAATGAGACCAGACCTTGCTCTTTTCTTTTCTTTTTTGTTGTAATTGCTCTTATTACAATAGTAATTAATATACTGCTGTATACAACTCAGATAACATGAATGAGTACCTGTTTACTACTTGGGTTGTTATCAAGATTAAATGAATAAGACTTCTGATGAAAATAAAAAGCTTTCAAAAGTATAGTTAACATATTACTTTTAACACAGCTGTATTTCCAAAAGAGATGATGCTTAAAGATTCATCCTTTCTTTTATGAACACCATTAACACCATTAAGTCAAATTAAAAACTAGCATTATCTTGGTTGTATCTGTCTCTTCCATATGCTATATATCTTTTTTTTTTTTTTGGTACCAGGGATTGAACTCAGGGGTACTCGACCACTGAGCCACATCCCCAGCCCTATTTTGTGTTTTATGTAGAGACAGAGTCTCACTGAGTTGCTTAGTGCCTCGCTGTTGCTGAGGCTGGCTTTGAACTTGCGATTCTCCTGTCTCAGCCTCCCTAAGTGCTGGGATTACAGACATGCACCACTGCGCCCGGCTCCATATGCTATATTTCTGATAATAATTTGTGGATGTTGCAGAATTCATTTTAGTCTGTGGAGTAGAGTGAGCTTGAGTCCATTTTTACCTAAATTGTTGCTATAGTCAGGTAGGGTGGTCTTTTTATGGAAAAGCAAAAAAGGAAGCAAAGAAGGAAGATAGCTGATCAGTTTTTCTTTTCTGGTTCATGAAAGCACAGGATGTCTTGTGGAAGGTCATTTAATGGCCTGCTCTCTGATGCCATGCAGATTTGAGTTCAAAGTCTGGATCAGGAGCTAGAGGTAGTGGCACGTGCCTATAATCCCAGCTACTTAGGAGGCTGAAGCAGGAAGATCACTTGGCCCAGGAGAGCTCACTTATGATCAAGGAGTTCGAGGACAGCTTGGGCAACAGAATGAGACCCTGTCTCCAAAACAAAAACAAACACAAACAAATCAAAAAACCTGACTTAGTTTACTAGCGGGGTTGACCTTGGACAAAGTGCTTGAGCTCTCCGGGTCTTACTGTCCTCAGCTGGGAAACAGGGAGTAACACGTAGGTCTCAATTCATAGAGCGGATTGAGTCATATAATATATTAAAGTAGCTGGCACTTAGTAGGATCTAATGAAAATTCCTTTTTCCTTAAGGTACCACGGTTACCAGTTATTCTTGGTTTCCCTCTTGACTTTAGTAGACTTTGTTTTAGGGTTTTTCAGAGTATGCATTTTATTAGTGTATTTGTAAACAAAAGGTGGGGTTTTATTTGGGGTCTGAGACTTTATTCTTCTTTGAACTATATATGATTTGCTGTCCTTCTGTAGATGCATTGAATGTTTGAATTCCTTTGAAGTATCTTTGCCATAAATTCTACTCACTGTATATAAGTTAAGTCAGGTAGGAGAAATATAATGGTATAATATAGTTTTCCTCCTTAGGAGAGTGTAGGACAGTATACCGATTGTCTTCCAAGGGGCTTACATTGCCATTTGAAAAAAATTTCTAAACTGATTCTTATTCGCAGAAGTTTCTGGAAATTCAGATTGAGTCTGCATACTTTGGTGGGCTTCTATTTAATTTATTGCCTTGTATATAGATTGCTCGAACTAGTCACAATAGTTTTTTAATCAGAAACAAGAGTTTGTCATTCCTTATACATCCTACACCATGGGTGAAATCTGATCAAAGCCCATTTCAGAAATCCTGAAAAAAGCTTGACGTTTTCTTAAAACAACTGGCCAATAAATTTCTCCTGCCTATCCCCTCCATATTTCCTTTCCCTGTCCACAAGCAGCACAATTTGTGCTGTTTTCTTCATTTTTCCTTACTGAAATTAATTTTTTTAAAGCACAAAACAGGACATTTTGCTGTTCCATGCAGAGAGACTTTGCAAGTTCAGCTGGTATAAAACTGAAGTGCTAAGTTGATGTCAAGGTCTACTGACTGTAAAATAAAATAAAATTTATAGATTGGAGAGGGAAACTTAATTTTTATGTGCCTCTTCTCTAAAAGCCAGCTAAGATCTAGAGGGAAAATTGTCCAAGCCAGTGTGGGTGGACCCAACACAGCTCATTTCCCTATGACTGGTTTGCTCGTTACGTAGCTGGTGAAAGCAGTGACTAGTCATGAAGGATTAAGAATGATAGAGTGAACCTCTAATGTTAAGTTGTAAATATGTTAGCATATTTTGTCCGGATAGCTTGGTCTTTCAAAACATGATTTTTTAAAGAAGAAATAGATAAAATACATCTTCTGTCCATCCCACTTTAAATTCTCTGAATTTCTACTCGTGTTCAGTATTTCCAATTCCCAAGTAAATCATTAGACTTTTAATTATTTCTTTTCTAGTTTCTTCTGTTACTGAGCTGTGCTACCCCAGGGGACTGCCACATCTTTGGGTTTCCAGTACCCCGGAGTTTATGTCCCAGGTCCAGGGCTATGGAGCCAATTTGCATTCCATTCTTGTCCCAAAGTCCTCTCAGATTCTGCATACCCCATCTTGTCTAAATTTATCAAGGGGGAAAAGGAATGTATTACTTTGGCCTGAAAAAATCCTGCAGAGCTCCTATCCATTAGAAAACATAATATTTGAAAGAAATTGGCCCATCACAGTTCCTGGGCCTGAACAGATCAGATAGTTTTGGAATGAATCTTTGTGATGGTTGCTGTTCACATGGCAACTGGAACGAGACAAGCTGAACCGCACACCCTTATCTTAGTTGGCATTACTTCTGTAGGACCAGCAGTCACGCTCAGTTGAATTTTCCCCATCCTTACCTATTTTAGGTAAAAGAGTCAGTGTGAACAATGTGCTCTTAGACACGTTTTTTCCAATACTAACCCAGAGGAGGGCTCTATCTGAGCATCTAGTAGATCCTGAAGTTTACCTTTTAATCCTGATAGCTTTGACCATAACTCTATTTAAAAATATTCTATTTATTTATTTATTTTTAATTGTTTTATTTTGTGCTAATTAGTTATACATGACAGCATTGAATGCATTTCAATTCACTGTACACAAATGGAGCACAACTTCTCAGTTCTCTGGCTGTACATGATGCAGAGTCACACCGTTCTTGCAACCGTACATGTACATAGGGTAATAATGTCCATCTCATTCCACTATCCTTCCCACACCCATACCCTCTTCCCTCTCCTCACTCCCCTCTGCCCAATCCAAAGTCCCTCCATTCTTCTCAAACTTCCCACTGGCGGAATTATGGATCAGCATAATATCAGAGAAACCATTTGGCCTTTGTTGTTTTTTTGTGGGATTGGCTTATTTCACTTAATATGATATTCTCCAACTCCATCCATTTACTTGCAAATGCCATAATTTCATTCTTGTATTGATGGTTAATATCAATGGGGTTCATTGTGCTATTTGAACTTATGCATACAGAGTGTGCTGACAAATCCGGTCTCCCTTTACCCACACCCTTTCCTACCAACTTTCTCAGAATCTACTTATCTCTGTTCTACATGTGACTGTTTTTAGCTTCTACTTTTGAGAGAGAACACATGGTACTTGACTCTCTGTGTTTGTCTTATTTTGCTTAACATAATATACTTCAGTTCCATCCATTTTGCTGCAAATGACAGGATTTCATTCTTTTTTATGGCTGAATAATATTCCACTGTCCATGTTTACCACACTTTATCTATAATCCAATGATGGGCACTTAAGGTGATTCTGTATCTTAGCTATTGTGAATAGTGCCACAATGAACAAAGGTGTGACATTATCTCTTTGGAATGATGATTTAATTTACTTTGGATATGTACCTTAAAAGTGAGATAATTAGACCATGTATGGTAGTTCAAAAATTTTTTTCCTTTTTTAGGAATATCCATACTGTTTTCCTTAATGACTATGTTAATTAACATTCCCACTAACAGTGTATAAGAGTTCCTTTTTCTCTACATTTTTGCCAGCATTTGCTTTTTTTTGTTTTTTGATAATAGTCATTCCAACTAGGATGAGATAATAAATAATATCTCATTTTTGTTTTGTATTTCCCTGATGGCTAGTGATATTATACATTTTTAATTTATATGTATTTTATGGTTTAATTCTGTAAAATAGTCACAGCATTTTGGAATTAGGAGGAAGTTTAGGAGCATCTAATTACATACTGTCTTCCAAATTCTGCACATGAGAAAATGGAGTTTGGATGGGATGTCAGGAAAGGATGAATTGAGATATCTTTCAGTTTAACATTCCCCAGAAGGGAAGAATCTTTATCTCAATGTTTTCTCAATTAAATGGAGTTTGGATGGGATGTCAGGAAAGGATGAATTGAGGTATCTTTCAGTTTAACATTCCCCAGAAGGGAAGAATCTTTATTTAAATATTTTCTCAATTAGAAAGGAAGAAACTTTTATCTCAATATTTTCTCAGTTAGACCACATTTTCTCTGTGCTTGACACTCTCATTTCCTCTTGATCAAAATGGGTGAACCAATATTCAGTAAAGTGAAACAAAATTTAATTTAATTCAAAGTTTGACCCAAGGACTCATCCTAAGTGGAGACAAAAAGGAAACATTTTTGTGGTATTCAAAGTGCTCTTGATTACTACTGAATATGTCCTTTCCAGAATTGTTTCCTGAACTATCAGTTAGTGTAAACATGCCCAACCTCCCACCACTGAAAATGTTTTTCCCCTATTTTCTTTTCTCCTTTCATCCATATAAACAAGCACACAAAAGATAGCTAATTTATGGGATGCCATCAAATTAAAAAGCTTCTGCAGAGCAAGAGAAATTATTAAAAATGTGAAGAGAAAGCTTACAGAATGGGAGAAAATGAGAGCTTACAGAATGGGAGAAAATGTTGGCCATCTACTCCTCTGACAGAGGATTAATATCTGGAATATATAAAGAATTAAAAAACTTAACACCCAAAGAATAAACAACCCAATCAATAAGTGGCCAGAGAACTAAACATAAATTTCTCCAAAGAAGGAACACATATGGCCAACAAATATATGAAAAAAAGGTTCAACATCTCTAGCAATCAGGGAAATGGGAATCAAAGACACACTAAGATTTCATCTCACTCCAGTCAGAATGGCAATTATTAAGAACATAAATAATAATAAATGCTGGTATGGATGTGGGGAAAATGGTACACTTATATTTTGTTGGTGGTACTGCAGACTAGCACAACCAGTTTAGAAAGCAGTATAGAGGTTTCTCAAAAAACTAGGAATGAAGCCACCATATGATCCAGTTATCCCATTCCTTGATATTTATCCAGAAGAACTAACATCAGCATAACATAGCGATTCAGCCACCTCAATATTTATAGCAACACAATTTACAATAGCAAATTATAGAATCAACTCAGATGCCTGTCAATAGATGAATGAAATTATGTGGTATATATACACAATGGAGTTTTCCTCAGCCATAAATAAGAATGAAATTATGGCATTTGGTGGTAAATGGATGGAAATGGAGAGCATGCTAAGTGAAATAAGCCAGACTCAGAAAATCAAGGGTGGAGTATTTTCTCTCATATGAGGAAACTAGAGCAAAATGAAGGAAAGAAGGAGGGGAAGATTGAATATCACAAAGTTATAGGGAAGATTAGTAGAGTAGAATAAGGAGATTGGATTGGAGAGATAAGAAAGAGGAGGAAATGTGAAATGAATTCTTAAAAATCATGTTGTATGCATAGGTACATATACTACATGGAATTTAATCTTTATGTACAAGTAGAAAGAACCAATAAAAAATAAATAAATAGATAAGAAAAAAGAAGACCAGTAGAGGAAAGGAAGGAGAATGTGGGAAGGAGGAAGAAAGGGGAAAGGGAGCAATGTGAGTTGAAATAAATTCCATGCATGTATGATTTTGTGGGGATGGATTCAACTACTGTTTGTAACTATAATGTTCCAAAAAAAAGAGACAGCTACTTTAATAATATTTTTGTAACACCTTTGTTGAAATATGAATCACATACCAAACAATCCACTCATTTAAAGTTCAGTGATTTTTAGTGTGTTTACAGAGATGTACAATCATTATCACAATTAATTTTAGAACACTGTTATTACTTCCAAAATAAATCTTATACCTTTTAATCATCACCGTTCTTGGTTTTTCCCCACCTCCAACCAGTAATCTACTTTCTGATTTTGTAGATTTACCTTCTATAGATAAGTCATATAAAAGGAATCATTTGATTCTTTTATGACTGACTTTTTTGTTTTTTGCTTAGTATAAGCTTTTACATTTATCCATGCTGTACGTTTATCAGTACTCATTCGTTTTTTATAGTGAGAATAATATTTCACTGTATGGACTGTATGGATATACCACATTTGTTTACCCATTTATCGGTTCATGGACATTTATTTTCACTATTTGACTACACAATACCGCTATGCAAATTTGTGTATAAATTTTTGTTATTGTTTGCTGTGGATATGTATTTATATTTCTTTTGGGCATATATCTAGGAGTTGCATTGCTGGGTTAAATGATAACTGAATATTTAACCTTTTTTTTGGTACTGGGGATTAAACCCAGGTGCTTAACCACTGAGCCACATCCCCAGCCCTGAATGTGTAACATTTTGAGGTATTATTGTACTTAGTTTTCCAAAGTGACAGCACTATTTTTTATTCTCACCAGGAATATGTGAGGGTTTCAATTTCTCCACATCCTTGTTGACACTTGTTATTATCTCTTTTTGATTAAAGCCATCCTAGAGGATGTGAGGTGAGATTGTATTATAAATTTGATTTGCATTTTCCTGATTTGCATTACTAAAAATGTTTAGTGCCTTTTTTTAAAAAATATTTTTTAGTTGTAGGTGGACACAATGTCTTTATTGATTTATTTTATGTGGTGCTGAGGATCGAACCCAGTGCCTCACGCATGTGAGGCAAGCGCTGTACCACTGAGCCACAATCCCAGCCCCATGTTTAGTGCCTTTTAAACATGCTTTACTAGCTATTTGCGTATCTTCTTTGATGAAATATATTCAGATGATAATATCTTTAGGAAGAAAATGCATATCATTAGTAAGTCAGATAGAAAAAGATTTGGAGAAAGGATTATTAATAGATTAGCATTTGATTTCATTCTATGTGGTTATTATAACTTGTATATTAAAAAAACATTAGAGGAAACAAGAATATAGGCATAATCATATATGCATGTGTATACACACACACACATATATACAATTATAGATCTGATTTTTTTTTTTTTGGTACCAGGGATTAAACTGAGGGGTGCTTAGCCACTGAGCCACATCCCCAGCCCATTTTAAATTTTGACAAAGGGTCTCACTAAATTGCTTAGGGGCCTCACTAAGTTGCTGAAGCTTGCTTTGAACTTGAGATCCTCCTGCCCAACTATATGTGTATATAGCTAGCTGTATATTGTCTACTTCAAATCAAGAAGCAGTAAAATAGAATTGTAAATCAATTTATCTTGTCAATCAGTACCTGCCTTAGGTAAAGGCATCATGCTCAGGTCATAGGATATATAAAATGAAGAAGACAGGACAAATAACTTTTAGGCAAGTAATCAGAAATATCATAGAGCATAGCTGACCTTGATGTCTCTTTATAGTGGACATAGACTGTTGAAGTAGACAGAAATATCTTGACATATCTAGTTACATTAGGGCCTCAGAATGGGTTTTAAGGAAGTCTTATTGATTGTTTTTCCAAATATGATTTCATTTTTACTACTATAATCCTAGATAAGTCAGTTGTTACTTTTACTTGTATTATTGCTTTAGTTGGCTTCAGAACCCTCGTTTCTGAACTTCCTCTTATTCCAAAGACCCACTAAGACTCATAAAACAAACCAGAACAATAAAAACCTCAGCTTTGATCATTTTGTCCTGTTGCTCAAAAACTTCTGACTCCCTCTTTCTTATTTCAGAAAGTCTAAATGCTCTGTTAGGCCTAAATTTTTCTGTCACCTTGCTTCTCCTTGCCTCCATAAATGTATTCATCAATTTATTCAATGTGTGTTTTTGGGTGCCTGCTTTGTGGGGAGTGGTGGACTGTGCTGAGAATATTATATCCAACTAGGTTTCTGCTCACGTGGAGCTTGCTATCTAGTGAGAAGTCTGGAAAGCAAGCCATGGACTAGACAACAAGGGAAAGCTTAGAGCACAGAGAGGGAGCAGGGGACAGTCACACAGCCTGAAAGTTGATAAAAGAGTCCCTGAGGGAAATGGCAGAATGTGATCTCAGACACACACACGCACACACACACAAAGAAATGAGAAGGATGTGTCAAATGTTTGGATCTAGAATATCTCCCATTCCCACAGCCCACAGGTTAAAAGCTCGGTCACCTGAATGTGGTGTTATTGAGGTGGTGGAACCTTTAGAAGGTGGGGCCTAGTAGAAGGAAGTGAGGTCATTAGGGAGCGTGTCCTTGAAGGGGATATTGGGAGCTCAGACCTCTCCTCTTCCACTATTTGCTTCCTGGCTATCAGGAGAGAGGCTGCTTTGCTCCATCACATGATCCTGTCATGATGTGCTGCCTCGCCACAGACCCAAGAGCAATACGGCTGAAACCTACAAAACTATGAGTCAAATACAATTTGCTTTTTTAAAGTTTATTATATCAGGTATTTGGTTACAGTAATTAAAAGCTGATGAACACATTCTGTGTGGAAGACATTGCCTGGCTCAGAAAGATTTCAGTATTTCCTTAGTTGCAGCTTATGTAAACAAATCAAAATATGTTGTTATCAGCAGTTAGTCATCACATAGCCCTGCCTGGTTCCAAAAGGTTTGGAAATGTGAGGGACATTTCATAAGTCATAATTGTCTCTGTTTTCAGTAAGATCTAGTTTAGGAAGTTAAGTTTCTGGAAGTGAACTCCCTTAAAGTCTGTCACAGAAGGACTGAAAGTTCTGTCCATGCTCAAACATTTAAAGATCCATGTGAAGCCCTCCATTTCTCTCCTTCACTGCTCTAGTAATTTGCTAAGTGTTCAGATGTGGGGCATCTGTCATCTTTGGCCCTTGAGTCACCGTGTGGAGCAGATCCCCCCTCCCTTCTCCTACTCTTCAAACATGAGTTAGAAATTAACCTACGCTATCTTAGTCTGTACACTCCTTGAGGGCTGGAGCTGGGAGTGAGTATACTTTTAAAATCTTTGTGTCCTGGGCACGTCTTACAGTGTTCAGCCTGTGGTAAATGCTTATTCACACATGAAAAAAGTCTTGATGAATTTATATTTGACCAACCAAGGTAGCCACATTGAATAAAACTCATCTATCTCTGGGGCATCAGTTTTCCCTGAATTCTTTCAAGCTCCTTATCCACAGTCTCCCTCCTGAGACTTATAACCATTTGTCAGGGTACAGGATGCTAACTGACTTTCTTGGCATTCTGGGGAGGAAAAACAGAAAATTGTTGATATTTGATTTTTTTCATTATACCTGCAGACCATTCTTTCACCTCCAGTTATCTTTGTTTTTATGATTCTGCCTCAGAAGTGTGATTGAGACTATTTTACTAGTATTTGATATTTTCCTTTGCCTGAAAAAAAATTAAAAATTTGACAGCTGGGTTCTTTTGTTGTACACGCTGATAGGTACTTCATCTGACTTATTCCTTCTAATTTTGCTATATGCTATAGCTACTGTTATAACCCCTTGCATGGAGGAGGGTATCGAGGCACCTGAGACTGGCATGTTGCAGCTGTCACAGGAAGTGTGGGTAGAGTAGCAGAGCTAGAATCCCTGTCAAGGCCTCTCTGAGGTCAAGGCTGATGCTCTTAACGCTGAGCTGTTCTCCCACTCTGTTCTTACTTGTAATCTTTCCTAGAACTTCCCATGGCAGGACTCATCTCTGGGCCCTGTACCTCTAGCAGTCTGGCCCTCAGTCACTGCATGGCCACACAGCTCACAAGCCACATCCTCTGTCTCCTTTGCTGGATGATTCTTCTACACAATTCTTGGAGACACTGGACTAACTATCCTGCCACCTGCTCTGTCCTTGGGATGCCTTTAACTGAGAAGTCCTCTATCTGGTCCTCTGGTGAGATCATCCCCTCCTTGGATGATTTTCTTCGGATGTCTTAACCATTTCCAGGCATTTGCCATCCGCGGGGACCTTGTGTAGAGGTATAATTTCTGACTTACTTTTCATCTGTGTGCACTGAGCTTTTAGGCCCAACTTGTTCATTTGATGGGGAGCTACTAGGTCCCACTGCTTGGCTTGTCTCCAAAGGGATACTATTCTAGAGTGTTTTGATGGAAAGCTCTGAATATTCATGAGACTTACAGACTTCCTTGGCACATGCACACATGCAGTTGGCTCTTCATGTCTGTGAGTTCTGCATCCTTGAACTGTGGATAGAAAGTATTTGAAAAAAATTGAGTTTGTACTGACATGTACAGACTTCTTTTTCTTTTCATTATTCCCTAAACAATATAGTCTTGCAACTATTTTCACAGCATTTGCATTGTATTTGGTATTATTAATAAAGGAAAGATGCTTTAAAGTATATTGGAGGGTTGTGTAAATTATATGCAAATAAGAGACTTGAGCATCCTCAGATTTGGGTATTTGTAGGGAGTTCTGAAATCAATCCCTTTTGAGTGCTAAGGGACTGTATTGGGTATTAGGCGTACTTCTTTCGACATTTAAGTGTTAAAGTCAAGAGAAATCCAAGGTAAGTTCTTCCATTTATTATATTCTGGACACTCTCCATCAAAGTATTATTAATTTTTTTATATATGAATATTTTGATGGAGAGTGTACTTGCACACATCTTCAGGCTCAGTTTTCAGTAAGATCTGCTTCAGGAATTAAAGTTTCTAGAAGTGAACTCCTTTAAAATCTCCCTGAGTCCCCTGGTCCCTTTTGTAGGTCTTTATATACCTCCAGGAGTTCTGTTAGAGATATTTCAAAAGGAATGTCCTTTCCTCTTCTTGAATTTGTATGTATCATTCATTGAATGCTTTTTGTTTCCTTCCTTCCTTCCTTCCTTCCTTCCTTTCTTCCTTCCTTCCTTCCTTCCTTCCTTCCCTCCTTCTTTTCTTTCTTTCTTTCAAGTCGTGCATGCTCTTTGTAGGAAATGCAAGGAGTTCTGTAGAGCTCTTTGTCATGTCCAAGTTTTAGTGGATTCTTTCTGAAATTTTTGATTATGTTCCTGCAAGTAAATCTGTGCCCCTTGTTTAAATCAGTAGACACTAAATTGACATTTAAAGTCAGGCCACTAGACAAGGGGTGCCAGGCATGCCATTAGGCTGTGGGTGCCAGGCAGCAACCAGGGGGCCCTGCTTGGGTTGAATTGTGCACAGTAAGCTATTCAGGAGAAGGTCAAAAGTGCAGCTAAGAGCTAAGAGCCCAAAAGTCAGAGAGGCTCCCAAAGGAGTGTGATCCTGCTGCCCCAGATCACTCTCCTTGTGAGCAACACCATCTCCAGAAATAACATGTGTGGCTTAAAGTAATAAACAGCACTCAGATCTGGAATTACAGACAGCCACAAACATATCAACCTAAATGTAAAGTGGCACTGCAAACAGTACATCTATAATTACATCTTATTTTATTAGTTGCAAAGGGTAGTTGCATCCAGAAAATTCCCAATGCAAATGTATGCTACAGAGATAATGTATGTGCTGCTCTGGAGAAAACAATGCAGTAGAGAAGTTTCAATAATGCTAAGTGATTTTCTAGCATTCATCACCAATTAAGCACCATCTGGGCTGTGGAAAAGCAGGGCAAGAGGAACTGCCAGAAGTCAGGATGTCGGAATCCTCTCTGGACTCTCAAATCTTTTAATCTCTCCACTCTCTGCCCCATAAGTGTCTTACTGGAGGCAAATGGTTTTGGAAAACACTAGGTAATCAGTGGGACTGCATGCTCAGGCTGAGGTTTAAGTCAGCTGTGGTGCAGGCGCCTTTGGCAAAGTGACAATCATAATGTGCCCTTTCAAGACAATCTGCTCAACTCTGATGGGACATTGAATGCCAGAGACCATTTCATAACAAAGGATTAATAATAATTGTTCTAAGCCCTGGTTTTTAGGAGCTGAGATGTTGGAGGTCAAACTCCATGTCTGTGAATATTAGAATTTTCTTTATTAGGATTGAGTTGACGTGTCCTTATTTCTACGGTGGCTATTAAATGGAAAACAGAGGGACTGTGTTTTACACAGAGATTCTCAGAAAATGTTAGTTACTGTCAGTGATACAACCATCAAAATACTCATATCTCTAGTAGAAAGATCACAAACTGCTTTCAGATATCTTTCTCACATGAAATGGAAGTTTTAGCTATTGTTCTTTCTGTTATTTATTTATTTTGCCTCATGAGAGATCTTTTTGAAAGATGGATCATCAGTTTTCAAAGCTGTCATAAATTTCAGAAATATTCTAAAACTAATGAGACAGTAATTTGAGTTATTTGAAATTATGCTTTTAAATATATCTAATAATAATTGTCTGATTACTACATGATATGTGTGTCCATTGATCAATGAAATATTTTGAGTTTTTAGCACTGGCGTTTTGGAGAATTGCTACAGGATGGATGAAGCAAGGCCTTTGTGTTGGGAGAAAGGCTGTTTGTTGGAGATGCTCACTGTTCTCTCCTCCTGTATTTAGTCTTATTATAAAGTTCTCTGGTCTCACTATGTTTAGTCAATTGACAGTGAAAGAAAGTGTGGTGTGGAGAAAAAGAAAGGCAGGAGAGTGGAAGTGGGTATAAGTGAGGTCCCCTTTCATCAAAAATATAGACTCTCCTTACCACTGGATATCTTTTTTTTTTTTTTTTGTTTATTGGAAAGGGGCTTGGTAAAGAGCCTAGAGATTCTCATGGGCTTAAGACTAATGCAACTAGATAATTCAGATATTTCTAGATACACAGGAGGGATGTAAGGATGAGCCTGTCTTAGGATCCCAGGAGCTTAATGGAAAAGAAAAATGCTTGGATGTTTTGGGGTAAGCAGCTGGTCCCACCACCAAGGGCGTTTAACCATTACAAAGCATTGGAATTTTATCTTGCTGATTTGAAAGCCAGGAGCTATGAGAATAACAGGAGATAGCAGGTGAGAGCTTCCGGAACCATTTCTTTTTTTTTTTTTGTACCAGGGATTGAATCCAGGGGCACTTAACCACTAAGCCACATCCCCAATCTCCCCCTATCCTCTTTTAAATATTTTATTTAGACTGAGGCTGGCTTTGGACTCGCGATCCTCCTGCCTCAGCCTTCCCAGCCGCTGGGATTACAGGTGTGCGCTACTGTGCCCAGTGTCCTGGGGCCATCTTTGAACTCAGACTTAAGAGAGATTTCCAAGTGTTGGAATTCCTGCAGGGAAATTCTTTGTGATTAAATCATGCCTTCTCTGTATGCATGTATATCACATGTATAGGTATGTATGCAGTGAATGGGGGTACAGAATGACTGTGGTGTGTGAATGGCCAGGTGGGAGGGCAGTCTTCCTTCACGGTGAGATGGCCACAAGGTCACACTTCCTTTTCCTGCCACCAAAGACTGATTTCCTGTACAAGTCCCTTCTTGCCAACACAGATACGGTCATGCCTGGAACCAATGTCCTTGAGCCTCATTCCCGGTTTTGTACTTCACCTCTCTTTGGCCTGGGGTGGAGATGGTGATGGCAGAAATCTAGGAGTAAGGAGAGGTGACGGAGCAGCTTCCAGGTCTTGTCCCCAGTCAGTCTATATTGCTGCCAACAGACAACTCCCTAAAGGATTTTGGGGCAAGTATATTTCATTCCTGTCTTATTATTCCTTTAGGATGTTCCTGTTGTCCTGAGTCTCTGGATTCCATTGCTAAAGGACTTTTCCTCTCTCTCAAGAGCAGAGTCTTTCTGAATCCTCCTATTATTGCGCAAATGGGTCTGTGAACCATTTTGGCATAGTTTCTTTGAAAAAATCCCAGTAAACGCCAAAGGACATTATTAATCCAGACTCTTGTAAATGTCCAGTGAGAAAGGGAGAAAAGTACATGTTTCTTTTTTTTTCTTTTTCCCCTCAGTCTCATTTAATTTGTATTATGTAAGGTAGCCTGCAGGATAAAGTTAATGTTTTGGAACAAAGAACTTTTGTAAGAAATTTGGATGTTCCAACTCTTGCCAAACTTAAAACATTTCCTTAATTCTTAGTTCATTCCATCCATTTATTTCTTTATTACTATTAATACTTACTGTGTGTCGACCACTGCACTAGGTGGACGCTGTATATAAAGGTGAATGAAGCATTGTCTTCAATGTTCAGTGGGAAGACACACTCGTAAATGACAGTTGGGATGGCACACATGAAGGCCACGGTGGAGACAAGAATGTCACAAGAGCCTGACCCAGAGGGGGCCTCAACTCTGCAGAGTCCTGGGCTGACTCAGCAGAGAGGGAGGGAGGACTGAAGGATGAAGAAGACTGAGAAACTACTGTGGGAGCAGCAGGATGCTGCAGGAACAAGTCCATTGGATTTGGCAATAAGGGCGCCATTAGTGACAAAATCCAGAGAAATTTGAGTAGAACACTGGAGGCAGATGCTGGATGGCAGCAGACTGGGGAGTAACCAGGGAGTTAGGAAATAGAGGTAAAAGAGAAATGGTTAGAAACCAGCTGGATGGTGGCTTCATGACAGTCTTGGGCTCAGGGAGGTGTTTTAATTTTAATTTTTATTCAAAAAAAGTTAGGGCTTGAAAAATTCAGTTTCCTAATAGCAAAGAAAAGACTGGAGGCCCAGGAGGGAGGGTAAGGAGCCAGGCATTCCCCTTGAGAACCAAGGGTCCAGGTGAGTGAGCTGGCCTCATGCCAATGATGAGAGTCTCTCCAGAAAAGCAGCTTGGGAGGACCTAGGCTGGAGAGTGACATTTCCTTACAAGACATGCTTCTTCCAGTCTGAAAACCTTTCAGCTAGGATACAAAGCAGAAGTGATGAGCTCTAGGGTGAGTGGAGGGTGGTGGGTGGGGATTTTGGCAGCCTGCAGGGTCTACTCCCTTCTAGTGGGCAGCTGCTATTTGACTCAACTCTGTTGGTCACAGAAGAATGTAGGTC
Organism: Geosciurus inauris; assembly: GCA_004024805.1. Classification (NCBI taxonomy): domain Eukaryota; kingdom Metazoa; phylum Chordata; class Mammalia; order Rodentia; family Sciuridae; genus Geosciurus; species Geosciurus inauris. The sequence goes on from PVHX01011195.1 coordinate 52,609, forward strand.
CTGTGTAGCTGGATCCAGAAGAGCCAGAATTCTGGAGTTTCATGTGAAATCCCCCAATTTTGAAATGTTGGCATATATTGAAAGAAAGTAATCAAGCAAACAAACACAACAGTATATATATAGGTCCAACGAGATATGTCTGCTGGCCCTGTCTGGTTTCTGTTTACCAATTTGTAACCTTTGATTTAGAAAAATCTCTTTTAGGATTAAGTTTCTTTTTCTGGTATTTTCACTTATCAACGCTATCCTCCTGTATAACCATGGAGAGAAATGTTAATATGGAAAATAACATGGATAGTTGGAGAAAAGAAGCACAATTATGTATTTAATCCTTCTAAATCTGGTTATATGCTCTGATCTCTCCAGAACTTTAATTTTAGTAAGTTGACTCCTTGATGTCCATATGCTTCTTAACTGAATTTTATTTGTTCATTTTAAAATTCTCTGAAATGTTGGATTACTCCAAGAATCAGAAAGGACTTAATTACGTAGCTTATTGCTGAAAATGAAGTAGAAAACAGTACTTTTTTTTTTTTGTTCTAATATATTATTTTATTAAACCTCAGGATAAAATCACTGCTCTGAGACATGTTCACTGATAATTACAATTCTTTTTTTTTTAAATTTAATTATTTTATTTAAATGCATTTCAAGTCATAGTACAAATACAGAGCTCAGTTTTTCCAATTCTCTGGTTTCAAATCAGATAGAGCCACATTACTTGTGTCTTCATACCTGCATCAGGGGCAATAATGACCCTCTCAATCAACCATCATTACTATACGCATTACCCTTTCTTTCCTCCCACCTCCCCCCTGCCGCATCCAGAGCTCCTGCATTTCTGCTATGTTTCCCATTCCCACCCCCCTTATGTATCCTCATCCACTAATCAGAGAGAACATTCGGCATTTGGTTTTTTGGAATTGGCTTACTTCACTAAGCATAATGTTCTCCAATTCCATCCATTTGCCTGTAAATGCCATAATTTTATTTTCTTTTATTGCTGAATAATATTCCATTGTGTATATGTACCACAGTTTCTTTATCCATTCATCTATTGAAGGGCATCTGGGTTGCTTCCATAGGTTTGCAATTGTGAATTGTGCTGCTATAAACATTGAGGTGACTGCTTTATTGTAATGTGCTTTTTTAAAATCTTTGGGGTATAGGCCGAGGAATGGGATAGCTGGATTGAATGGTGGTTCCATTTCAAGGAAAACAGTACTTTTTAAAAAAGCATTGTTTTACTATAGGACAAGCCTGAAAAACAATTAGAGATACAGGGCTGGGATTGTAGCTCAGTGGTAGAGCGCTTGCCTTGCATGCGGGAGGCACTGGGTTTGATCCTCAGCACCACATAAAAATAAATAAAATGAAGATATTTGTGTCCATCTACAACTAAAAAAATTTTTAAAAATAACAATTAGAGATACAAACAGGGAAGAATGCCTACATGTACCAAATGAAACAGGGAACTCTTATAATTTATTCTCTGCTTGGCTTTGAGCATTTATCGTTGGTTTGTGACACAATACTGATCAATGATACATGAAAACCAGATAAGATACATGTAAAATTTGCATCAAGGAGGAAGCCAGTCAAGATACTTCGATTCAGAAATCAAATGAATTATGCTACCAACATGTACTAGGAGAGAGGATCTCAAACTTTAGTGTGCCTCAGAATCACACGGAAAGCTGGTCAAAGCACAGGTGGTGTTTCTACTTTTCTGATTGCATCCTAAGAACATTACTGGCAGCATCCATCTCACTGTGATGCCAGGCTGCGCTCCCTGCTACCACCCTGAAATTCCAGAACGTGAGTAATATGTGCTTCAAAAGCCACCCAAGGGCCAGGTGCAATGGCACACACCTTTAATCCCAGTGGCTCCAGAGACTGAAGCAGGAGAATCTCAAGTTCAAAGCCAGCCTCAGCTACTTAGTGAGGCCCTAAGCAACTCAGCAAGACCTTGTCTCTAAATAAAATACTGAAAAGGGCTGGGGATGTGGCTCAGTGGATAAGAGCCTCTGGGTTCATTCTCCAGTACTAAAAAACCCCACAGAAAACAAAAAAATCAAAAAGGCCAACCAGGAAGCATATAAACCGTTCTCTTTCTCTGGCTAGAATCAAAATCATGTGGGGTGTTTGCCAAAATAAAGATCCTTGGGGACTTTGGCATTTTAACCTAAGTTACTTTATTCCTCTGTCTCTCTCTCTCTCCTTTCTTTCCATACTGGGAATTGAATCCAGTGGTGCTTTAGAAGAGTTTGTTCATTTGTACATTAATTTTAATACATGTTCCTCATGGGCCTATCACAGATCTGGGACAGTTTAATGTGCAAGACAGATCCAAGCAGCTCTCTACAGGGTACTAAGGTCTCACGTCAGAGGGCTCCTAAGAGGTATCTTCTAGAGCAATTTTAAAAAACATTGTATGCATTTAAAATATATTTTCTCCTTTTTTCACATTCATACTGACTCTTGCCATCTTGAATATACCTTTGTGGTGACTTCATACTTTAAGCCTTAGAATCAGGTCTCTTGGTGTTTTAGTTTCCTCTTAGTAAAATTATTTCAAATTCCATTCGAGAGGTACTTACTCTGTGCCAGACATTGTGTTACCTACTTTTCCCTTCAAGGAGTTCACAGTTCAGAAAGAAAAAGACGAGTCACAGAAACAGCAGAGTTGTTTTGGTGTCTTGTTGTGTGGTGTCCTGGGAGGACAGGGAGGCTGCAACTCTGAAGACGACAGAGGAAGTAACTTCTCTCTTTAATTGATGTGACTCGGAATGAGACTTCCCTTGACTCACTGGGGTTATGTGCCTTTGCATGAGAACTGCAGAATGAAGCCCCAAAATACCCCATTATTCCACCCCCTGTCATGGGCCCTACATTTATTTTCTCTTATTGCTTGCTTTATTTGGTGCCAGACTCATTGTTGAGGGTGTGTGGGGCGGGGAGCAAAGTGGGAATTATTGAAAATGAAGTAGGTTGAGGGAGCTATTGAGTCTTGACCCCACGTTTCACTGGTGATTTAAAAGAGTTCCAGATATTTTCTACTAGTCCCTATTTGGCTTTACTACACATTTTCCATCTAAGTTATCATCTACTATCTTTATCAATGGTATATTTAGAGCTTAGATTGAGGGTTGTTTTCCTGTTAAAGATGCACCTACACAGGGGAGAGGAGAAAGATATTGAGAAGAGTCCAGGAATCCTACAGGATTGGGATGCAGCCATCTTTGGTGTAGGAATTCATTCAACATTGTCAGCTAAGATGTTGGGGTCATCTAATAGATGACAAATTTTCTTTCACCTCAATATTTCTGTGACTCCTTTGCTGTGTTGGAGGCACAATTCCCCCTCCTTTTAAAAAATATTTTCTTAGTTGTCAATGGATTTTATTTATATGTGGTGCTGAGAATCAAACCCAGTGCCTCACACATGCTATGCAAGTGCTCTACCACTGAGCCACCACCCTAATCCTCCTCTCCTTTATGAGGCCTCCATCTCTCTGTTGACCTCACCTTTTCTTTCCCTCCAATGTTTCCCTCCTATGAGCTCTCTCTCTCTCTCTCTCTCTCGTGTCAATCCTCCCCCTCCTTTGGTTCCTCCTTTGCCTGTAAACATATTCAGATTACTCATAAAGTGAGAAACATTGAAACCATTGAAACCATCACTCTTGTGTCATAGATAATACAAACTGGCTTGCATAACATGGACTTCAACCTTCTTCTGTATCTCTTCCTATTGTATAGAGTTTGGGAAGTTAAAAATAACTTTGCCCAGAATATCTTTCCGCCAGGGTAACAGGTGTGATTTGGGTTCAGTCCGTGAGAGGTACCTGTATGAGATTTGGACAATGAAAATAAAATAAGAATCATGAAACCAGACTCCCAATGCTGTTTCCTCCATTACAGTCGTAAAGCATGTAATTTTTCCGTAGCGGCTATAGCCAAGTCCTCAGAGTCTTGTGTCTGGATTTATGGTTGTGGAGAAGCAGAAGATGGAAGATCCATTTTGCTGGAGTGGGTGGTGGCAGAGGTGACATACTTTTTCATCCAATAGCTGGAGTTATGGCTTCCAATTTCCTCTGGAGACTTCCTAATTTTATAGCATCTTGGCCCTGGCAGGGGCAGCATCTTCTTTGGTGGCTTGGTTCTGTGTTATGGCTTTGGGAATCATTCCTGGAAACTTATCCTTGAGCCTCTCTTTTCAAACTTCCCATTTATTTGGCAAGCCATTTTATAACTTGTCATAAAAATTCTCTTTCTACTTAAACGGGCTCGAAAACGTGGGTCTAGTTTTCAGAGGGTTCTGTACCATAGGCTGGCATCACCTGAATGTGGGTGGTAATAGTACTGTAGCCTCACCCCTGGGTGGCCTTCAAGGGCAGAGGTGAAGGCTCAGCCTCCCAATGGATGGAAGGTTGAACACGGTGTGTGGTTGCTCATCTGACTTGAAGAAACAGATGTCCTGATTCATAGATGAAGACTAATGATTTGGCTGGATTCTCAAGGACTTGGAAGGAATACAGTTAACAACCAGTGACAAGGAAGTCTGAGGAAAAGATATGTGGACAGACCTCTCCAAATGGGCAGAGTGTGGAGATGATGCATGTCCCTTAGGAATGTCCACCAAACAGTAGCATCAGTAAGGATGCTCAAAATAATCCAGGGGACAAGATGATGGGTTCTGTGTAATTCAGTCTGTTTCTTTCCTTAGCCACCTTTGTCTTTGCTCATTTAACTCATGCACAAAATGGTCACAGCAGCAGAGCAAGAGGTAGCACGTGGTCTCAGCAACATGAACTTTCATGCACCAAAGGGAATAGGGCTACAGCATAGCTGATTCCCTAAACTGGCAACAGCAGAGGCCAACAAGCAGTCTTCAAGATTGCATCCCTCCCCAGGGTATCAGCCAGCCACTGTTGGCAGATTGATGACATTAGACCACTTCAGTTATGGAAGGGGCAGTTCTCATTCTTGTGGAATATACGCTTACTTTGGAGTTGCCTTCTCTGCTTCTGCCAAAATCACCATCTGTGAGCTTTCAGAATGCCTATTCATCATCATGGCATTCCATGCAATATTACTTCTGACCAATGGACTCTCTTTATAGCCAATGAAGTGTGGCAATGGGTTCCTGCTCATGCAGTTCACTGGTCTTAGCAATTTCCCTAACACCCTGAAGCAGCTGGCCAGACAGAATGGTGGAATGGGCTTTTAAAGATTCAATTAAAGTGCCAGCTGGCTGGGAGTGCCAGTCTCCTTGCATGGCAGAGGTGATGTCCTTAGAATAAATCAGCAACTATTATTTACAGTGTTTTCTGTTTCATATTCAGGATTCATGTATCCAGGAAAAAAAATGGGAGCAGCTCCATTCACTACTAACCTTGGAGTTTTATTAAATATATTTTTTAGTAGATGGACACAATACCTTTATTTTATTTATTTTTATGTGCTGTTGAGGATCAAACCCAGTATCTCACATGTGCTAGGCAAGTGCTCTACCACTGAGCTACAACCCTCGCCCAACCCTGTAGTTTTAGTGGTAAAAGTTGTTGCTCGTATCCTGGTGACTTTGGGTTCTGCTAGTGTGGAATACTTAGTTCCCATAGGGGGATGATATCTTTTGGGGAACAAAAATGATAATTTCTTTAAGCTGGAAGTTGAAGTTACTCTCTAGTCACTTGAACTCCTGAATGAATATGCAATAATTGGGGGAGGGAATACTGGTGGGTGTGATGGATTCTGACTTATTGAGGATTGCTACTAAAGAATGGGGGCAATGGGTAATGTATCCGAGCTGAGGTACCTGCTGATGCTAAAGGGAATGTGGAATGGGAAATGGAAGAAGGAAGTCATAAATATCAAGACCTTATGGCTAGTGTTAGTAAAAAGGATTGTAATATTACAAGTATTTCTTACTCATTTTGGTATGAATACACACACACACATACACACACACACACACAAACTTTTTTCTTTCCCTACTATCTAAACTTGTATCTTAGTTGTTAAGTTATAGGATATTGAAGGGAGAATGTGAATCAACTAGAAAAACAATGAAGATTGCCAAAAGATGGATAAAGCGGTTTTTCATCTTCTTTGGACAAGAGTTGCATACTGTTAGGTAGAAGCCTAACTTTGTCATTTGTCTTGGAAGTTAAGCATGGTTAAAAGATGTATGTAGATCAAGGAGGATTTTGGGCTTTGTCATGAGTTAACTAAGATGGAACTAAGTTCTCCCCAATTCCACTTTCCTCCATCTCCCATCAGATCTCCTCCTTTAGTTTCTCTGAATCTTAGGTTGGATGTGTACACGGCTTCATGGAGGATGCCAACACTTTCTGCCTATCCCTATTAAGGCTTGGAGTGGTGAGACAAAGATACAGGCTCCAGTATGTCTTTACCCACACCCATTCTTTGCCTGCCAGTCCTCATACTTACAGCAACTTCAGGCCTGCAGCAGACACACAGAAGCAATTGTCTGCCATTGCATTCTTTACCAAGTTCTACAATGATATAAGGCCAGTCCCTATATCAATGCTCTTATTCCACATTGCACATTATGGTATTGATTCTCTCTTGATTCTAACATAAATGAATCCTGTTTTTAAAAAAATGTGCATTATAATTATACGAATAGTGAGATTCCTTGTGATGTACTTATATGTGCACATAACATAATTTGGTCAATTTCAGTGCCCAGTACCTTCCCTTTCTCTCTCCACCTCCCTCCTCTGATCTGCTCCACTATTTTCTATTTTCATGAAATCCTTCTTTCCACCTTTTTCTCTTTGTCTTCCACATATAATAGAAAACATATGACCCTTGACTTTCTCCGTCTGGCTTATTTCACTTAACATGATGTTCTCTGGTTCCATTCATTTACCAGCAAATGACATAATTTTATTTTTCTTTATGGCTGAATAAAATTCCACTGTGTATATATGCCATATTTTATTTATCCTTTCATCTGTTGCTGGGCACATAGTGGGTGGTTTCATAACTTAGTTATTGTGAATTGTGCTGCTACAAACATGGGTGTGCATATATCACCATATTAAACTGATTAGTTCTTTTAGGTAAATAATGAAGAGTGGTATAACTGGATCAAATGGTGGTTCCATCCCTAGTTTTTTTTGAGGAAGCTTTATACTGATTTTCATAGTGGTTGTGGTAATTTACGACAATGTATAAGTATTGCTCCCCATCCTTGCTGGCACTTATTATTATTTGAATTCTTGATGATTGCTGTTCTAACTGGAGTAAGACAAAATCTCAGTGTAGTTTTGATTTGCATTTCCCTGATTGCTAAGATGTTGAACATTTTTTCATATATTGGTTGCCATTTGTATTCCTTTTGGGAAATGTCTGTTTGTTTAGTTCATTTGCCTAGTTAAGTGGCAGGGTTATTATTATTTTTTTGGTGTTTTTTTTTTTGAGTTCTTTATATAATTTGGATATTAATCATCTGCTGGGAGAGTAGCTAGCAAAAGATTTTCTCCCATTCTGTAGGCTCTCCTTTTGCCTGTTTCCTTTGCTGTGCAGAAGATTTTTAATTTAATGCCACACCATTTATTAGTTCCTAGTATTATTTTATGAACTTTAGAAGGCCCCACTGAGGAAGTTACTACTTATGCTTATTTGTAGGAGTGTTGACCCTATGTTTTCTTCTGGCAGTTGCAAGGTTTCTGTTCTAATTTTTTTTTTGGTTGGGGGGGTGGTACTGGGGATTGAACTCAGGGGCACTCGACCCCTGAGCCACATCCCCAGCCCTATTTTTTTTGTATTTTATTTAGAGACAGGGTATCACAGAGTTGCTTAGCCCCTTGCTTTTACTGAGGCTAGCTTTGAACTTGTGATCCTCCTGTCTCAGCCTCCTGAGCTGCTGGGATTACAGACATGTGCCACCATGCCTGGCCTCTGGTCTAATTCTGAGGTCTTTCATACATTTGAGTTGACTTAACCAAATATAACTTACAGGTAATAAATGGCCCATATTTTGAACTCATCTAACAAATAGACATTAAATGAATGAATTCACTTAATTGAAGAGTCATTCTGGGCTGCTTCATCACTAAACTCTTATTTCCTAAACTATTATCACTAATTCATATATGCAGCTAACCAATAAATGCTAGACATTGTTTGTGTACAGAGAGGGTTGATGTAAAGCCAAATGGCCAGATGGAAGTAAAACAGGACCAGAATAGGCTTTATTCTGGGAAGAACACTCCTGGGCCATCCCCCCGCCCAGTCACCAGGCTTGCCTGGGCAGAAAATGGCATTGGAGCCTCGTGCCATACAGAATTTAAAGGGTCCCTCCATCTGGAAAAGGAAGGCTTGAGGCAGGAAGGGAAGGGCCTGGGGCAGGAAGAGGTGTTGGTCTAAAGTCCAGTGTCCTTTGAGATTGGTTAGGTGAGGCTGGTGAGGTCAGAGTCCTCCTGGGTTTCAGCACCAATTTGTAAAGCCAAACGACCAGATGGAAGTAAAACAGGACCGGAACAGACTTTATTCTGGGAAGAACACTCCCGGGTTTTGGCACCATTATGTAAAGACTAGACGACCAGAAGGAAATGAATTAAAGCCGCTCGGCAAGACTTTATTGGAATACACGCTCTCAGGCTGAATCCTCCTGTCCATCAGAGTGCATCCGGAAGAATGGCGTTGGGGCTCCGGTGCAGAAAGAATTTCAAGAAAACCCAGTCAGGAAGGGGAGGGCTTGAGGGCAGGAAGAGAAGGCCAGAGTCTTTCCTGGATAGGTCAGGAAAACTGGCTGATTGACAGGAGGCGTATCTACTGGTGCCCTCAGCATCTGGCTGGCAGCTCTGCTCTGCAGCCGCTGACCGGTCCCCCTAATTGGACATCTTGGACCCTGACCCAACCTAACAGTTGGCTACTGCCCTGAAGAGGTTATGGAAAAAACAGATGTGTGTGGTAAATGTGACCTATATTTCTTCACTATACTGATCTTTCAGATTTATTGAAGATGGATCATTGAAGACTGTATTTGCCAAATCCAGTGACTATTTGCTTACTCTCATCCTACTGAACATCTTTAGAGGCAGTGGACACTGAGCATTGCTAATTCTTATTTAGAAAGTGAGCTCTGTAAGAATAAGACTCTTGTTTTTCTTTTTCTTTTTTTTTAGAAATAGATGGACACACAATAGCTTTATTTATTTATTTTTATGCAGTGCTCAGGATCAAACCCAGTGCCTCACACTTGAGAGCCAGGTGCTCTACCACTGAGCTACAGCCTCAGCCCCCTGTTTTTCTTTTCTTTCTTTTTATTGCTCTGTCCTCAACACACCCAGTGGATTTTGCATGAGGAGGCATTAACACACATTTGCCAAATAAACAATTTTGTATATTGACTCTTTCTTAAGATTTGCTCTTGATCCAAGATGGCAGCCTAGACAGATCTGCGTTCCTAGTCTCTCCAGGACTGGAGACTAAAGTAGTGGAAATACTGTTTCTCTGTGAGTTATTAGAGGACCCTCAACATCTGCCTCCATGCAGGAATTCAAGTCTCGTGCCCCTGTTAGTAGCCAGGCCCTAGCATTTGCACAGGACCCTGGCCACTTGCTTGTGCAGGACCCTGGCTGATCGCCCATGCAGGACCTGCCCCAGTGCCCACATAATGGGCAGGACCTTGGATGGCCCACCCACACAGGATCCCTAGCCATAGCTCCCACATGGGACCCCCAGCTCCTGTGTAGGTCCCCTGGCTGCTGCTCCTGTGTGGACCTCCAGCTACCATTCACCTACACCTGGGGACACTGGAAAGGATCTGGAGTCAACTTTCTACCTCTGAACAGCACGCCACAGAGTGGCATCTCCGAACTCATTGCCCAACACCGCTGCCCGGCCTGGCCCTCACCCTATCTCTGAAAGAAGACATCTCCATTTTGGGACTCCTTCATTGCCATCTTGGACCTGAGTGGGGAGATACCAGTAAACAACAGACAATGCCACTTACTGGATGAGAAGGGAAGCAAGCCTTTTTATTTTTCTTGACACTTTTTTCCCCTCTCTTATCTCTCTTTTCTTTCTTTTTTTCTTTTCTTCCTTTCTTTTTCTTCTTTCCCCTCTCTCACTCTTTTTCTGCCCTCAAATCCCCAACATTTGTGAAACCAAGTATTTTTTATGCATTAGGCTAGTGAGGACTGGGACATCTGATTAGTATACTACAGTTGTATTTTATTTTTTATTTTTTTATTTTTTTAATAGTTTTTTAGTTGTTGATAGATCTTTATTTTATTCATTTATTATTTATATGTGGTGCTGGGAACCGAACCCCGTGCCTCATGCGTACTAGGCAAGCGCTCTGCCACTGAGCTACAGCCCCAGCCCCCTACAGTTGTATTTTATAGTCTCATATCTTCTATCATTACATGTTTTATTTTTCTTAATTTTTATGTTTCCTTCTTTGTTGTACTCTATTTTATTCCTACTTACCTGTCTTTCCCAAATCTCTTTCTCTCTTTTCTACTACTAGCCAACTTCTTTTGGATACCTCTTTTATGCTTTCTGTGATCTAATAACTCTATATCTTACCTCCCTAACATCTCATACTATACCCCACCCCCAGTTCTCTTTAGTCTACCAGCAGAAACTGTAGACCCTTTTGCAAATCTATTGTTTATATAGTAGATACTAAATGAACTCATAATTTCTGCATATTGTGGCAAAGCCATAAATGTCCTATTAGGAGCTACTTGGTCTAAAATTCTATATTGCTTGTATTGAGATCTGTTCATATTGATTTCTCCCTTAAAGGAGAGGTATTGGAACCCTGTAGGAGATCTATAAACCTATAGGATAATGACTGTGGACTGACTGTGCACACGCAGATGAAGAAACTAACCAAGAGCCATGCTGCAGCCCCCCATCTACCAACCAGAAGCTGTCCTTGTCTACTTCCATCTAGAATCAAAATCCAGGACCAGGAAGATCATCCCTGAGATCCCTGCAGGCATGGCTATACCAGAGGTGAGGTATTGGTAACTGGCAGGAACACTATAAGATAATAGGGTAGAAACTGTAATACCTCAGATTAATACTGCTACAGAGGAAGACCCATGAACAACATGAAAAAACAAGGGAAGAAAATGCCTCAAACAAATCAAGATGCTACAATTATAGAATCCACTGACAGCACAGTAGATGAAATGTCAGAGAAGAAGTTCAGAACATACATAATTAAAATGATCTGTGAAACACAAAATAATATAAGAGAGCAATTACAGGCAATAATTGATCAATCCAACAAAGAGATAAGAGAGCAAATACAGGCAGCCATTGATCACTCCAACAAAGAGATAAGAAAGCAAATACAGGGAGCAAAAGATTACTTCAAGAAAGAGATCGAGACATTAAAAAAAAGCAGAAACCCTTGAAATGAAGGGAACAATAAAGCAAGTAAAAAATTCAATAGACATCAGCAATGAGTCCTACGAAAAAGAATTCAGAAAAGCCACTCCATTCGCAATAGCCTCTAAAAAAATAAAATACCTGGGAATCAATCTAACAAGAGAGGTGGAAGACCTCTTAACGAAAATTACAAGACACTAAAGAAAGAAATTGAAGAAGATCTTAGAAGATGGAAAGACCTCCCATGTTCCTGGATAGGAAGAATCAATATTATTAAAATGGCCATACTGCCCAAAGCACTATACAGATTCAATGCAATCCCAATTAAAATTCCAGAGTCCTTTCTTATTGAAATAGAAAAGGCAATCATGAAATTCATTTGGAAAAATAAGAGACCCAGAATAGCCAAAGCTATCCTGAGCAAGAAGAGTGAAGTGGGAGGCATTGCAATACCAGACCTTAAACTCTACTACAAAGCAATAGTAACAAAATTGGCATGGTACTGGCACCAAAATAGACATGTAGACCAATGGTACAGAATAGAAGACACTGAGAGTAATGCTCATAAATACAACTATCTCATACTAGACAAACATTCATTGGAGAAAAGATAGCCTCTTCAACAAATGGTGCTGGGAAAACTGGAAATCCATTTGCAGCAAAATGAAACTTAACCTCTATCTCTCACCATGCACAAAACTCAACTCAAAGTGGGTCAAGGACTTAGGAATTAGACCAGAGACCCTGCGTCTAATTGAGGAGAAAGTAGGCCCAAATCTCCATCACGTGGGATTAGGCCCCGAATTCCTTAACAAGACTCCTTTAGCACAGGAAATAAAAACAAGAATCAATAAATGGGATGGTCTTAAACTAAAAAGCTTCTTCTCAGCAAAAGAAACCATCAATGAGGTGAACAGAGAGCCTACACTCTGGGAGCAAATTTTTGCCACATGCACATCAGATAGAGCACTGATTTCCAGGACATATAAAGAACTCAAAAAACTTAACACCAAAAAAACAAACAACCCAATCAATAAATGGGCTAAGGAGCTGAATAGAAACCTTTCAGAAGAAGATATACAATCAATAAATATATATATGAAGAAATGTTCATCATCTCTAGCTATTAGAGAAATGCAAATCAAAACTATGCTCAGATATCATCCCACACCAGTCAGAATGGCAGCTATCCAAAATACCAGCAACAATAAGTGCTGGTGAGGATGTGGTGAAAAAGGTACACTCAAACATTGCTGGTGGGACTGCAAATTGGTGCAACCAATCTGGAAAGCAGTTTGGAGATTTCTTTAAAAACTTGGAATGGAACCACCATTCAATCCAGCTATCCCACTCCTCAGCCTATACCCCAAAGATTTTTTAAAAAGCACATTACAATAAAGCAGTCACCTCAATGTTTATAGCAGCACAATTCACAATTGCAAAACTATGGAAGCAACCCAGATGCCCTTCAATAGATGAATGGATAAAGAAACTGTGGTACATATACACAATGGAATATTATTCAGCAACAAAAGAAAATAAAATTATGGCATTTACAGGCAAATGGATGGAA
>PVHX01011196.1:0-65575 GCA_004024805.1 Geosciurus inauris
AACTAATTATAACTTAATGCCCATTGATAAACTTCTTCCCTTCCCCCCTTCCCATATTCTCCCCAGCCTCTGGTAACCACCATTCTGTCATTAACTTACCTGAGATCACCTTCTTCAGATTCTACATGTGAATATGATGATGCACTATTTGTTCTTCTGTGCCTAGATTTTTTACTTACAATGACTTCTAGTTCTATCCTTATCATTGCAAATGACAAGATTTTATTCCTTCTTATGACCAAAACCATTTTCCAGGGGCTGGGGTTATGGCTCAGCAGTTGAGCGCTTGCCTCGCATATGTGAGGCACTGGGTTCGATCCTCAGCACCACATAAAAATAAATAAAGATATTGTGTTCATCTACAGCTAAACAAAATAGTTAAAAAAAACAAACCATTTTCCATTCTGCACATGTTTGCTTTATCCATTCACCTGTTGATGGACACTTAAGTTGTTTCCACTTTTTGGTTTTTGTGAATAGTGCTGTATTAAACATGCAAGTGCAGTTGACTCTTTAATACACTGATTTTATTCCTTTGGATGTATACCCAGTAATGAGGTCACTGGATGGTATAGTATTTCTGTTTTTAATTTTTTTTCAGGAAACTTCATTTTGTTTTTCATAATGGTTAGACTAACTTTCATTCCCACTAGCAGTGTGCAAGCTTTCCCTTTTTCTCCATATACTTTCCAGTCCTTGATATCTTTTGTTTATGTGTGTGTACATGTGTGCACATACACGTGTGCATACACTAGGGAATAAATCCAGGGCTTCACACATGCAAAGCAAGTGCTCTAGCATGGAGCCGCATCTCCAGTCTGTATCTTTTTGTTAATAGCCATTCTATCAAGAGCAAGATGATATCTTATTATGACTTTACTTGCATTTCCTTGGTGATTAGTGATGTTAAACACATTTTTATATGCCTTTAGCCATTCATATATCTTCTTTAATGTTTGTTACTCATTTTAAAATCAAATTATTTGTGTGATTTTGGTTTTTGTGAGGGCTTTTTGTTTGTTTTGCTATTGTAATGTTTGTGTCCTTTGTATATTTTTTAATATTAATCCCTTGTCAGATGTATAGTTTGCAAATATGTTCTCTCATTTCTGAAAGTTGTCTCTTTGCTCTGTTAATTTTTTTCTTAATAGTGAAGAAGATTGATATAATCCAATTTGCTTATTTTTACTTCTGATAAAGAAATCTCCTTTCAAATTTTTTTTTATTCTAATGTTTGGAACTGTATTTTTAAATGTTTTTCTTTTCTTTTTTCTTTTTTTTTTATGTACCGGGGATTGAACTCAGGGGTACTCAACCACTGCGACATATCCCCAGTCCTATTTTGTGTTTTATGTAGAGACAGGGTCTCACTAAGTTGCTTAGCACCTCACCGTTGCTGAGATTGGCTTTGAATTTGGGATTCACCTGTTTCACCCTCCAAAGTGCTGGAATTATAGGCGTGCATCACTACATCTGACTAAATGTTTTTGTTGTTGTTGTTGTTGTTGTTGTTTTAAGTTATAGATGGACACAATGCCTTTATTTTATTCATTCATTTTTATGTGGTGCTGAAGATCAAATCCAGTGCCCCATATGTGCAAGGCAAGTGCTCTACCACTGAGCTACAACCCCAGCCCTAGAACTCTTTTTGTTATGTTTTCTTTTTTTTTTCTTAGTATTTTTACAGTTTCAGGTCTTACATTTGGATATTTAACCAATTTTGAGTTGATTTTTATAAGTAGAAATAGAGATCTAGCATTGTTCTTCATGTGGATATCCCATTCTCGTACCACCATTAATTGAAAAAAAAAAATCCTCTCTCCAATGCATGTTCTTAACACCTTTTTTGAAGATCATTTGGCTGTAGATGCATGAATTTATTTCTAGGATTTCTTTTCCATTCTATTTAACTATGTGTCTATTTTTTTTTTTTTTTTTTTGCCAACACCATGCTGTTTTGATTACTCTAGCTTTGTAGTATGGCCCTCTGTTGTCTGGCTCTTTCTTCTTCCTCCACTATTGCTCTGTGCTTCCTTAAACTTTGGTATAGAATTTCTTCAGGATCCTTAACTCGTCATTTTCTATTCTCCTCTAATCTCTTATCTCTCATTTCCTTTTCATGTCTTCCAAGAATTTAATGTTTTATATGTATTTCATCAAATTTTGTTAATATGACATCATCTTCCTTGCCTTAGTTCATTCATGCTCTCATCATGGAAAGCTCCCTTCCTGCCCCAGTCAAGTCATAGCAAGTTTCACTCCAAAACGTCGTCACGTTACACACCATCTCTAACATCAGTAACGTCACCTGTTTACATCCCCTGTTGCTAAGCACATATCATGCTTCTGTCAAATAAGGAAGAAATGCAGTAGAGCAATTAGGCAAGAGAAAAAAATAATGGGCATCCAAATGAGAAAAGACAAAGTCAAATTGTCACCTTTTCCAGATGATTTGGAACATTTATTTTAAAAAAATTAGAAAACCAAAGAAAAGCCTGAGAATTGTAGGGCTTGGGGGATAGTATCTTGCTTTCTGTGACTTCTCTTTCTATTTTTCCTTTCTCAGAGCTCTTCCTGCCATGATGCAATGGGTCCGCACGCAGAAGCCAGGAGAGAGTGGCATCAATATTGTCACTGCCGATTTTGTAGAACTTGGTGATTTTATCAGCACTGTCATAAAGCTCAACTATGTCTTTGATGAAGGAGAAGCCAACACTTGATAATACTATCTGGAGTGTCCATGAACAAGAAGAGAAGATTCATTGTGTTAGGTGTATTATCTGTAAACACTCTGATTTTCCTATTCCACTGAGTCTTGGAAAGGATTAGGGCTTGTAGTGGGTAGGAAAAGGGGGAAATCATTTCTGCAGTGATTATGTCACACTCTACTATAAATATTTCATTTCCTATTTGATGAGTGAAATCTACTTCTAGTGTTAGGGATAAAAAAGAATAGTGAATTTTGTTTTTTTGAAATTAGTCTTTTAACGTACAACTCATGAGTGGTTACTTGATTGCATTTTCTAATGTCAACTTAGGGCTCCTTTACTGTCTAAACCCTCTAACCTTTTCACACCCTCTGTTGCTCGCTCTTTCTAATCAGATGCTGTATGGTACTCAAAACAATTGAATGTCCAACATAATGTGTATTACATTGTTGTACTGAAATTTATTTGTTTTGTGGGACTTGATATAATATTCTGTAGTTGTCTGCAATTGGGCAATCATAGCTAACTTTTGATCATAGAAAATGTGCATCAAATCAATTTCCCTGCATCAGTAATATTGGAGACCATAATCAGTGATCTTTGTGTTATATAAAAACAATATTGTGTCACAGTGTTTCTATTTAAGGCAGCTATAACTATAGTGTAAAAATTTTTTTGGTAAGACTGAGTGCCAACTCCCTAGTGAAAATAAGGAGTAAGGTATGTGGGGGGAGATGGATGCCATATTAATTCAGCAGTCCTTAAAAGTAATAATGCCCTGCAAATGCCCAGTAAATGATGTTATAGCAAATGCATTAAAATTAGAAATCTGGATTTTTCCAAAAGGATTCTTAACAATTCTGAATTAAATAAAAGGAAGAAAAAAGAAAGAAATGAAAGTCGGGGTTTCCAAATACATAGTTCTAAATCGCAGGTTTTAAGGAACATTTTCAAGAAGCTTCAATTCAAGTTTTGATAGGAAGGAAAGAGAGAAGAAGAGTAGCAGAAGGAGTTTTTTAGAGCAATGTCTTTGGAACTATGTCCACCAAACCACAATGATCCACAAAATATCTCTAGGAAATCCTTGAAATATGTGTGCTCTTGGCAGACTTGTTTCAAATTGGCAATGACTCATCACTTCTGGGTTCTATCCTATTCCAGAGGCAAGATTAAGGCAGGGGGCAAAGCTTCAGGCAAAGGTTATGTGACCTAACTTTTTGATAATTCAAGCCTACAAGAAAGGATGGTGATAACAGTTTGAGCACAGCATCCTTTTGATATCTTTACAACAGTTGACAATTCCAAAAAATATTTTTAAAAAGCACAATTCCCTTTACCTATGTGCTTCACAGGAATCTTGTGAGGCATTTATACAAATCTATAAAATTTATTGAAATCCTTACAATTATGAAGTATTTTTATCTTTATATTTAGAAATAATTGCATCTCCATATTTTTCCGAGACAGTGCAATTCCATGCAAATTGAGACTATGGAGAAATAAAAACATGCCCTCAGCTTTTAATTAATCCAAATGCAACACATATGACTTAATCTCTTAGACCTAGGTAAGGGAGTGGATTTCAAGATTTCCTATGTCAAGATTATAAATAATCAAGAGTTGATTTTGAGATTCTGAATGTTCATTGTCAGAAAACAGTACTTCTGCAGAGAGGGAATAAAACTTTTTTATACTGACCAGAATGTTCATGAAAAATGTAGTACTTGTTTAGACCAAGTAGCACATGCATATATATAAGCAACAGATTCGTTTGTACATTCTAGTTGAGTGTATATTCTTCATCATACACAATATACCAACACATACCCACTCCTATGCAGGTAGATAGATACAAATGTACACAAACACACACCAAAAAAATAGACAAAAAGATACAGTACAATTATTTTCAAGTGAAAACATTGTTATTAAATAATTTTAAGACTAAGTCTCTTAATGTACAAAAAAGATGGACAAAACCTTTGAAAATTGAGTAGCTGATCACATTAAAATATTTTTTGTAAAAATATTATACTTTACAACTTAAATATTTACAAAATATAGTTCTTTTCTTCTCTCCATTTTGTTTTCTTTTACAGGTTTTGTTTTTTTTTTTTTTCTTTCAGCTGCTCTTTATGTGCAACTGAACATGAATCCTTTTTAAAAGGTTAGGGGCTATTAAGTTATGTCCTGTAAATTTGCTTTTTGAACAATTTTTTTTCATTGATTCTTCATCGTTCATCACTCCAGATATTTTGGCAATTATACTTGCAATGACATAAGATTTAACTTATAAATATGACAGAAAACAGATCTTTCACCCTATTAATGAAAATTAATAAAATATAGAGGTAACTATGTTGTATTTTCTTGAACCTAAATGCTTTCCTATAATGTTTGCTTAGAATTAACTTTGTTATATTTGTCATTTGGGTGCTGGAAATAACAAAATTGAGGAAGAATTCGACAGTGCAGTTTGTTAACTGAGGAAAGCTTCTTATTGCTATTAGTGATATGCACACAGAAACCTTGTTAGACAAAAGGTATTTTCAATATAATTCTGATTTCCATGTGGACATACAGTGCCATCTATGTAGCAGGAGCTAAGAGTAAACAGACTTGCCTTAATTTCTAAAGGAGGGTAAAGGTAGAAAAGAACCATAAGAGAATTCGCTAAAGAGATTCCTTGGAAAGGGGATGGCAAGGAGGTGCCTTTGGCTGTGTCTGTTCATTGGTCCTGCCCTGGAGCACACTTAGGAAGAGGGCTGTGGGCTTTACATGGAGAAACGGTGATGCATTCAAAGCTTACCCTCCGCCTATGCTCCCTGTCTGAGCTGGGCATTGTGTTTTCAGAGAGCTAGGAGCACAAGGGCTACAAAGAGGCCCCAAGATGTCGTAAACACGTCTTGGTGCACATTTTGCTTTGCTTCTTACGACTTTATGTCACAAGTCCTACAAGGCAAAAAACGAAAATAATATCAAACTTTTACCCAATCTTCAGCAGGAAATCAAAGGAGTGGGTGAAATGAGGTGAAATAAGCAAAGGATATCATTTTTATATTTGCTTTCCTGTCAGTAGTTTTGGAAGGCCAATATGGTGAATACTTCTACCATAATCATGTCTCCTTTATTAGTACATAGTCATGTGAACATAAGGAATGAGGAAGCATCCTTTAAAAGCCTTAGGATATTCTATATGATGACCTCAATATTCACTTTCAGCCATACTGGGAAAACTCACTTTTCATGGAGCGCCACCTAACAGTGAATGTACTAGAATACAAAGTGTTTGGCATGATGCACCTGTGTGTATGTACACACACACACACACACACTCACACACACACACACACACACTCACTCAAGTAGGAACTGCACCTAATTCTTCAACCTGGTTCTTTTAAGATTTTGATTCTTATAATCAATTATCTCCTGTTAGTAGGCATAAACATAGCTCAAGTATTTAAATATTTAAGGGGAGAAAAATTATTAGAAAACCAATGAAAAGTGAGACCATCAGAAATAGGACACTCATGGCACTAATGGTTTAAATACATTGTCAATGCCACTTCAAGCTAGAGAATCTAAGCTGGACAGTGGACTTTGAGTATGCATTATACACACATATACATCTTCACTTAAAGGTGTCATAAGTCCTTTGAGGTTCTGACATGTTTTAGTAAGGAAAGGTTACCTGCTGGTTCTCCCCTTTTAGGATTCCAGACTAGAAAGTTGGAAGTCTCAGGAAATGCATGTTTTCATGAGTTTTTTCAATTCTACAGTTTTACAAATATTCAGTGACACAATCTTCTAACCTTTGGTTGCTCAACCAAACAGGAGCTCCACAGACAGTGTTCACTTTTTGAATTGCTAAGAGAAAATAATGCAGTGCCCCTCAGGCTATGCTAAATAAGATTTCTAAAGTGTTTTATTTTGCAGCACTTTTGTCTTTTCAACTAGGTTTCAGTAAAACCGTGGTGTAAATGCTATATTTGCCATAACTTGTTGGTGGCTCCTGTGTTCCATATGGTTTTAAATAATGCTCCAAATTGTTTGTTTTCCCAATGACAATGATAAAATGTTCCGTAGAATTTGTAAAAGGTGGAATGAATCTGTTAAAACTTGTGTAATTTTTATTTCACTTGTGATACTATTTTATAGTTATTAGTTCTAAACGTATATTTGTATGAGTCAACACTATGTGCTTGCCAGTGGTATGTATAAGTATATTGTACCTTATTAAATATCAAACTTATCCTAAAGAAAAAGGGCACATTATGACCAGCCTTAATTTGTCACCATTTTTTTCATTGTTGTCATTACTGCAATTTGGATTTAAAGCTTTATCAGAAATTATGTTTTTGTTAAAGATGACTTTTTAAAAATTTGTATATATTATGTGCTTTAGAACGTTTCTGAGTTCCCACAAGCCAACTATCCAGTTTGCAAAGCATTCATGCTTTTTAAAATGACCAAGCATTGGTTAATTCACTACATTCATCATCCTACAAATAGCCTAAATTCACTTTTTCCTTCCATCAGAACCAGTGCATTGTTAAAGTTCTTCCCAACAACGAACTCTGTAAAAAGATTTTTTGCTTTAATGATAACTTTTCCATTAAAAATAGTTTTTCTCTAGACCATTATTTTTTTTAAATTTTTTATTAGTTTATTTAATTGCATTTCAAGTCATAGTACATATATAGAGCTCAGTTTTTCCATTTATTTTTTAAAACTGAATCTTCTGAAGTAAGATGAACCACCTTGGCTCTATGAGAGTTGCTGAAGCTCCATCAACATGATGTGTTTCCAACATGGTTCTCTTTTCAGAAAATAAGCATGTTGCACTCAGACTATTCACACTATTCCTGTCTGCCCTGTGTGGATCCCACCAGTAGAAAGCTCATGACTTTAATAATCTCCACTAGCAGTCATTCCTGAAAAGAAACCTTTACAATCTTCTTTGGACTGGAACCTGTATATGAAATATTAATTAAACTTTTTATTTTTCTCCATATTTAAGTATTTAAATATTTGGTGTTGCCAGGTAAAATACAGGACATCAGTGAAATTTTAATTTTAGATAAATAATAATTTCAATGTATTTTATATATTTCATCAGATATACTAAAAATTGTTCATACAAAATTCAAATTTAAATGAATAGGTCCTGTATTTTTTCCCTAAATCTGGTACCCTATCCACACTGCCTCTCTATCTTTCCCAGCTGGGTTACCTATGAAGAGTGAGAGCTACCTCCTTCCATGTCACTGTTAAGACACCTTGCGCAAATCTGCGGTTGGTGTAACTTTCATGAAGGAAAATACTGGTCCACATCAGGTCCCAGTAATGTTTTATTAAGGACCAATTCAAAAATAGATGGGAATAGCTGGACCTGGTGGCGCACTCCTGTAATCCCAGCTACTTGGGAGACTGAGGCAGGAGGATCGCAAGTTCAAAGCCAACTTCAGCAATTTGGTGAGGCCCTGAGCAACATAGTGAGACAAAAAAAAAAAAAGAAAAGAAAAAGAAAATAGGAATAATCAAGCAATTATCTTCATTAGAGTAATGCCACAGCATTCAAAATTTCCCTTCACTGGCCTGTTTTGAAGCCCAGAGTCTCCCTATTTATTCCTTAAGAAACATTCCCCAGCAATTGAGACAGTGAAAAACACACCCACACATTGAAATGTAAAGTAGCAGTACCTTCTAACTTAGTACCAGGACTCCTTTTAAAATTCATTTTAAAGAAATTCTATTTCTTTCAGAGAGCTAACAAATTAATCCCTTCATTTCCATTAACACCTTACCACAAAATATTTTTATGAGGCTAAAACTAGTCACCTATGCAATTGTAGAAAATTTGATGTAGAAAAGAACTCTTCACTTTGGAAAGAGAGGAGTCCGAGGTATGGTCCTGTCAGTACCTCATCAAAACGGGTGAAGTTGGGCAGCAATTCTAGGACAGAACACTAGCACCTCCCTGGGAGACTGGCTAAAGAAAATTATAATGACCAGTCCATTTTTGCAGGAATTGAAAACCCAAGCATCCTCAGATGATGAATAATGAGATGCAAAACTGGTTTCTAGAAGTTTTCAGAGAATAGAACCATATTGGAATTCCTAGAACAAAGCTTTCGAACACTGCTGTTTCGAACACTGCTGTTTCGAACACTGGATCTTTGACATAACTGAAGGTGGGTGGAGTTTTAGAATAACATTAGTAGCTAATTCCTGCAAATGATATAGAAAAACCTCAGTCCTTTAACATAATATTATCATCTCTTAATTCCTGTCCATACAAATTTGTATTGATTTGCTTTATTCTGGAGGATGAGGATTTGCAAAGCTGGTGACATTTCCTTCATTAGACACCAGAAATTCACCAGAGGGAGACAGATCTGTGCCTTCTCTTTTTAGGATCTGGTCATTAACACTTTAATAAATGTGCTGTGAAAAAAAATTCATGCTTACAGTCTGTATAGCAAATGTGAATTTTTTTGATAAGATTGTGTTCTTAATGTAAAAAAGTTTCTTTGTATCAGTGAAATGCTAATAAAGTCCTGGCACCAGTTATCTTTATTTTTTCCCTAATTCATATTCATCAATGCTTCATTATAAGCCCCAGAGTAGATCACTTAAATAGAACATGACTCATAACTTCAGAAAATAAATTCATTGTTAAAAAATTATGATCATCATATTAGAATTTTCTCCACAAAAAAATGTATATATTTTCTGTCAATAAAGGCACTGCTAGAAGTGCTTTGATTATTTCAAAATTAGGAATCTCTGAGGTCCAATACAGTTAGCTTCTGATATGATCACAAAGAAGGTCAATATCAACACAGCAATAATATAAGAAACATAGCAATAATACAATAAAATATCATATTTCTATTGCAAAACACCATCAAGTTGAAATCGTAAAGTGAAGAAAAATCTCCTTTGCTAAGCCATCACTATATCTAATACATGAGACATGATTTCAGAAATGGAATTGAATTGAATCTTCCATTCAAGCAGATTAATGGATTGACTGTGTTAAGGCTCTCATAACTCAGTCATTTCATCTCTAAAGTTTCTTGCTTTATCTAACACATGAGTTTTGGGGAACATCACAGATCCAGACCATAACAAAGGGCATTTTCCTGGGACCTGCCTCTTTAAAGAAAAAAAAAAAAAAAGCAAGCACTCATTCTCAATGACCTTTTCAAATAAATACTTCCAGGTAGTAAAATTGTTCAAAGATATTCCTGAGACCCTGGGGGGGGGGGGAGAGACAACTTATAAAATAAGCATAATTGGAAATAAGTCATAGCAACAAACAGCTAATGAAGAGCAGATTCCCACTCACTACATGATTCCAACAGCCACTATGTACAAGACACTGTACATGTGCAAATTTAGAGGCTCCATCCCTTCACCTGCTCCCAATATCTCTAGGCTATAGCAGAAATGACTCACACTCCACAGAGGAAGCTGAACACACCTTTGGGATTGATAACCAGTAGACTTCTACATTTCAGGTAAGCAGAGCACAGCAAGTAAAGAAGTATCTCCTCCACGGAGGGTAAAAACAGTAATGCTACCAGAATCGATGGAGTAAAAACATCACCTGGAATTGAAGGAGATATTTCTTTTTAGACAGAAAGAAATATTTTTGCATGGTAGAATGTTTCAACTGTGGTTTTCAATGTGGAGTTCAATACATGTCCATAGAAGTTAGTCATAATAATGACCACACTGAAATTAGGTAGCAAGAGGTGATCCTAAATATAATAGAGCACCTGCTACCAAAATTCATCCTTCAGTCTTGTGGGTAGAAACTTTCTTGGAAACATCTGGAGCTACTAGGCAAAGGCAAACCACTTTCAAACCACATTAAATTTTCACACGTGGGATTTAGTGTAGAGCGGGTAGTGGAGAACTCCCTTGCTGGGAGTTCTTAAGCACTCCTTGCCTAACTTTTATTCTCCACAACATTTTTTTTTTTTCTCATAAGAACATGAAATTTGACTTCTTGTGGTTTTGCAGAGAAAGAATTAAGAAAAAGTATTTTGTGTCCACGTAACTGCTCAGATATTAAACTGTGCTCTTTAATTTTTGAACAACAAAAATCTGCAGACATTAGCCTTGAAGGTTCTTATTTTTATATTCCCAGGGTGCAGCAAGGTACTAAAACATATTTGGAAACAATGAAAGAAAATTGTGCCTGGTTGTAACTTAACTGAAGTGTGGACAAGTGCTGATAAAATACCATGCAAGTACTAATAAGTTTGGGTGGTGATAAGGGTTCAAAACAAAATATCCCTTATATTCCTTTGAGAAATACTGAGAATATGGGGAAGATTTAGGGGGGAAATGCACTGCGTGATGTTCCCTCCAAGTCTAAATATCTCCCACTTCTTAGCTTTAAAGTCAACTATAAATATTTGTGAACGATATTCATCCAGGGGCACTTGGTTTATAATGGATGTATTTAAAAAGAACTAAGAAAGGATGGGGGAAGAGATTATATTTTGAATATCAACAAAATCTCTTGTTTAATTTTCCTGTCCCTCATCTGTCACTAGATAGATGTGGGTTTGCACGAATATGTTAACTGCATTCTGTGGACGCCTGCTCCTACGTGAGATCCCTGCTCTTTTGCAAGGCCTTCCCCTTCCCTACACTTGTTTGAGTATGCAGATGATGTCTCTTGTGTGCTTAATACAAAAACCTCCATGACCTCCCGTGGCTACCGGCTGCTGGAGACTGTCTTCAGTCTCTGTCCCTTCTCTGCCAGGCCAAGCAACCTACCAGTAGCCCCTGCTTATGCCCACCTGGGTATTACTATGAAGAGGCCTCAAGTAGCAAAGGGATGAACGGTCAGGGCCATGTGAAGGTAGGTGAGGAAATGCTTCTCTCATGTTGGATTCAAATATAGGGCCTTCAGGGCTATGTTTCCACTCCCCTCCAAGGACCATCGCTTTCTTCTTAATCAAATTCATGTTTCTTTGGCCTTTTCTTCTCTCAAGACATTATCCTAGTAGATTCCTTGGTTTTTATACAAATAGGTCTTTGACAAACCACCCTCCAAATTTACTCTAGACCCCGGATCCATGTAGTCTAAAATAACCAGCTACTCCTGCCAAAAGCCCTCTTAGTACAGATGGAAAAATAAGGAAATTGAGTAGAAGACTATGTTCAAATTCCCAAATTTCTTAGTAGGGTTTTTCTTAACCTGGTACAAAGAAAACAAAACTTATTCTCTGACGTACAAATGAATGAGCTCATTCACCATGAAATATTAAAGTGACTTAAAATAGTAGCTATTCAAATGATTTTTTAAATTTAACTAAGTATTCACAGGAAAGTGAAACTCACATAGCAATATATTACAGGATGGCTTTCTTCAGGGAAAGACCAATAGTTTTGTGTCTCCCTTCTTTGTCTCTGTGTTTTCCTGAGGAACCCTATGGAAACTTCTGGAACTCTCCAGAGCATTACTCTCTGAACTTTATCATGTGCCAGATTCTGCCTTCAACACAAGCTCCCAATAATGGAGATGTTACTGTGACATGTGTGCCAGTGTCTATGGAGCCCAACTTTGCAACACTTGCTTCAATGTCCCCATGAGATTTACTACGGGGAGGAATAAATGACCAGATATTTAATTATGAAACACATTTGAGTGGTGAAATTACCGTAAGGAAGGTTATATAAGTAAATTCCTTTGGTTTCCCGAGCCTACTCTACCTAAAATCACCAGTAACTACTGGCCGTCTGATAAAGTCATTTATTTACCTACTACAATGAGATGGATCACACAAAAGATGAAACATGCGTCATCTCACTGAAGGAAAACATACATTGTTATGTGCATGAATGGAGTGCAGATGGAATTTAAACACCAGTGTTTTGATGTGTTCTAAGAAAGGTAAGACTGTGTAATAGGGACAAGGTCAGGTCTAGACTTGAAAGGAGAGTTCAAATTCTGCTTTCTTTGACCCTATACACTGCAGACAGCTGTCACATTGTGTGCAGAAACTCATCTGAAGCTATGGTCCTGGACTAAGAGGCTGCTTCACTACATCAAAGTAACACAAGAATGGGGTCTTTTATTCTTACTGATAAAATTTCAAACCTCCATACTCACTCAAGAAGAGGGTTACTACGATATCTCAGAGCTTCAGTTTTCTAGTAAGTTAGGAGTTCTGACTTTGCAGCGCTGACTACATTTGTCTATTATTCCAACCTGGTGAATGACCATCCAGATTTTCATTTTTCAGTCCAAGCTAATTTTAACCTGCTCAGTTTCTAAGTGATAAAAAATCCAATTCAAATTATTTTAAGCCAAACAGGGCCGGAGAAAGGATAGTACT
The DNA here is from genome assembly GCA_004024805.1 of Geosciurus inauris. Classification (NCBI taxonomy): domain Eukaryota; kingdom Metazoa; phylum Chordata; class Mammalia; order Rodentia; family Sciuridae; genus Geosciurus; species Geosciurus inauris. Next base: position 13,076 of record PVHX01011196.1, read on the forward strand.
TTTCAAACTAATTGGGGACCATAAAAGAGAGAGTGTTGGGCTAACTGAATCTGCAGCCTCTCATAATATCATGGGCTTGATGTTTCTATTTCTCAGGGGTTTTTTTTTCTCTCTTCAGTGACTCTATTCAAGTGGAATCTTTTCATACTGAGTCAAGATGATAAAAGACTTTTTATCCCAGTAGTTTCAAGCTAGAAACAGAATTGAGTCTCATTGGTCTGATGTGGGCTTGAAGCCAATTTCCCAAACAAGCACTGAACATGAGAATGGCGTGTACTTAGACTTCCATACCCACAGTTGAGCTTGTGGAAGTTCCTATGTAGGTTCTGACATTGTGGGTTCCAGCATAAACAGTGTGTAGTATCTGTGGACTCAAACCATGGATTAAAAGTATTCACAACAAAGTAATACATCCAAACTGAACAAGTACAGACTTCTTCTCTTACAATCATTCCCCAGACAATACAGTATAACAACTATGACATACAATTTACCTTGTATTAGGTACTATACATAAGCAGGAAATTATTCAAAATATACACAATGATATGCATAAGTGATATGCAAATACTGTGTAGTTTACATAACAGGCTTGAGTGTCTGCATATTTTGTATCCATGGGGGTCCTGGAACCAAGACTCTATAAATACCACTGACAACTATATACTGGTTGGTGCTCTGCCAGCCCCACCCCTAGCTGTGACTGAGAATGTCAAGCAGTGGAAAATAGAAGGTATATAGAAGGAATAGAAGTAAAATAGAAGCTCTGCTACTAGAAAATGCATAAAGGTGCTCTAGTCAGATACACATAGCAGGTGCCCTCTCCAAAGATTTTCCTACACCTCTGAAATCATACCATGTAGATGGGTATTCTATTTATTTATTCTATAACTTCACCTTGAATTTGCTTTTGGTTCTGAATCTTTGTGAAGTTGAAAAGTAAAATCTAACACTACGTAAGTTTCTAGTTTTTACTGTGGGGGTTTGTACTATCTAATTTTAAATTATTTCAAATTTACAGAAAAGTTTCAAAAATATTAGAGGAAATTCTCATATACACTTTCCTTGGAGTCATTTTAATTAATATTTTTCAACATTAAACACTTACCTAGGAAAGAGTATGTTTTTAAAGTATTATTCTTGTTCCAGAAGCAAAATTTCATATTATGATGTTGGAATTAAAAACCAAAAATTTATATCCCTGCAGTCAGTCTTAAAATAAGTCACATTATGCTAAAATTCACATTATACTAAGGCATTACAGACAATATAAAAATAAAGTCAGTGGTTCATATAAAAAAAGAGTGGAAAGCAAAAATCTCTAAGAAACATACAATGTAAGAGAACATTAGGTATACCATTTAGTCTGAGTACATGTGGACTAGGATTCTTACTGTGAGGGAAGCAACAGGCAGTTCCGATAGACAATTTTTTGAAGAGGTTGCTAATGTATTCGAATGACAATGAGAGGAAGTTATAGCTTTGGTAGAACCAAATTATTTCTCCCTAATCAATACTAGTTGCAGGAGATCATGTAGTCTTTAGCTGAGTTCTTAAAGCCATTGTTGAAATGATTGGCTGCATGGTACCTGAGATAAGCCATTTCTGAATTAGGAAAGCAGATGAAGATGGTGTGTACATGTATGTGTGTTTCTATTTAGGAATCCCATAAGATTTTCTGTAGAGTGTCCTCTTTAACAGCATTTTTTAAATGTACTTTGATACTCTTATCTAAATAGGTCCCCTGGCCCCCAAGGTCACTTTTCCAAATTTTGGCTTGTTTCAACAGCTGCCATTTATGAGGTTGTGAGAAGAGAAAGGTCTTCTGAGTCAAAAATATACCATGTAAAAACATGTTTTAAAATTAACTGAAAAATACCAGCAGCTCCATAAGTCCAGTAATGATTTTTGTCTAATTTATCAGTGAATTCCAAATACCTAGTTGTGTAGCTGTATATTAGTTTCCTAGAGCTATTTCAACAATCTGGATGGCTTAAAACAACAGAAACGTATCCCATCACAGATATGGAAAGTGGAAGTCTGAAATCAAGGTGTTGGCAGGATTGGCTTCTTCAGGAGGCTCTGAGGAAGAAACTGCCCCTAGCAGTTCTCAGCTTTCCTTGGCTTGTTAACACTTAGTCTCTGCCTCCATCTTCAGGTCACCTGATTTTTCTGTGTTTTCTCTTATGAAGGCACCCGTGACTGGGTTAGTATCCAGTCTATTCCAGTACAACTTCATCTTGACTAATCACATCTGCAAAGACCCTTTTTCCCTACCATATCACACTCTTGGATTCGAGATAGGCATGTGCTTTGAGTGTAAGGGTGCAGGGAAGTACCTCTATTCAGGTCACTAGAACCTGATACATAACTCAGAGAAATGCTGTAATAGTCACTGCATGTTATAAAATAATACAGTGTATAATCCATCTCTTTTATTTTATAGATTCTTCTACCATTTAGTAGACTAGTTGTTTATTGAATTAAAGACAAAATAATGTAAAATAAAAATAAAATTACTAGTGTGTAAAAAACCCATTTGTAGTATCTTTTCTTGTAATGTCACCCTAAATAACATTCTCACATTTTTCGTATACGTTTTTAAAATAATGTTTTTAGCACACTTTTCTCAAATAGTGTCTTTTCCCTTGCAACTTCTCGTCACATTTTTCTACAGACTTCTCATGTGAAATGATTACATGATCAATATCCTTTTAAATTTTTTTACTGTTTTATAAAATGCTTACTTTAAAAGAGAAAACTAAAAAATTCCTTCTGTTAAAAAATTTATAGAATGACATCTAGATGAAACAGGTTTGTTGTCTCATTGTCCCATGTAGATAATATACTTTGGTGTATCTATCAGGATAAAACAGACAGAACTCACGCAGTAATTTTAACATATAATTATTAACTATAACAAAAGATTAAATAATGGGGTATTGGCTAGCATAACGTAAGGAGAATTAGAACTATTGGGAAATTATGAATAGCAGACATAAAGGGCAGTACCTATCCCTATAGCTGAAATAGAGCACCCAAAGAAGGCTAAGTAAGGTTCATACTTCCCTGAAGAGGGCACAACTGTGGCTCAGTGGATATAAGAAAAGTTGCTGAGACCCTTTGCCATTAGAACTTGATGACATTTGCCATCTGAAGAAAGTTATCAGAGGGAGATGTCACGCCCCATAATTCACCTCAGTGTTTCACAAGTGGGTTCAGGGAAAGCTTTGCTCAGGGACATGCCCCTCCGGGGATGCTTTGTTGCAGAATTATCTACAAGGGTCCTAGGAGAAGCTGCTAGCCAATGGGTGCTTCTGGATACCATGCACTACAAATCTAGGCACTGGAGAAGCAGGGCAATGGAAAACTCAGCACTGAAGAAACCCTCCTGCAGGAGCCTGGCAAGAGGAACAAGATGGGACCAGGAAAAAAATGACATGCTGTCCCTCTAATTTCCCCCCTGAAGTCTTCCACTGATAAAGCTAAACATTATGCCAGATGACAAAGAAAATTTATTTAAAGGGCCCAGCCAAATTTTCATGAGGCAGACAATGAAATGTGATGTGGAACTGGGGTAGTAAATTGATAACTGCTGCATCTGTCACTAATTTTCTTAGTTTGCAAACTGGTTCCATTACTCTTGCACTGCTTAATATGATTTTAGACTACTAGGTGCTTAACTTTTTTGGACAAGAGAGAATTTCTCTAAACTATAAGAGTGTTAAAAAACACTATAATACTATTGTGAACATTTAGCCTATTGAAGAAAAACTCTAAACTCTTTAGTCAATGGAAATAGACCCTTCATAACTACAAAAAGAGAAACAGTGTTTTACTAGTTATTAATATGCTCAAGGAAGTTATACATTTCCCTAAGTTATAGAATTCTGGAGAATCTGCAAGACATAATTCTAGGCATTATACTGGAAATTAAAGAAAGTCACCAAAGGTCTTATAGAGCAGGAAGATAAAGACAAATGAGTCCAGGTAAGGAGCTGCATAAAGGGGAAATCAAAGCATAGTGTGCACAAAAACAAAGCTAAGAGGTGTTCAGCTTCTGTTACCAGCATGCTATTTATTTCAACCTTGATGACCTTGCAAGAATCAGGGCCTTGAAGAATCAGGGCCTCCCAAAGGATAGAAATTATCTCAGCATTACAAATTTTGTAAATAGCATTTAAAACTAGGAGTGCATGACTCCAAAACTCATGTTATTTGCACTAAAATGGAAAATGAAAAGGAATAAAGAAAGGGAGGGAGGGAGGATGGAAAGAAGAAAGGAAAGAGGGAAGGAAGGGTTATTCTGTTCCCAGGTGTCCTGAAATACACCAGTAACAACATGGTTACAGTAAACCTATTTAAGCCAAAAATGTAATCAAAGTGTTCTGAAACAGGTCACACCTTCCTGTAATTGCTTTTAGACAACCTCATTGATTTGATCTGATTGCTCTGCATTTCCCATTGACGGTTAGTGGTGAAGCTCAGTGATTAGCTATAAGATGAATCTGCACAACAAGATATAAACATGTTTATTGAGGCATTTAAAAGAACAAGGTCTGACTTCCCAGCGATGCACTAACCTAGGCAATTAACCAACACAAGTTCAAAATCGCAAGCCCTCTTACCTTGAGAGGCCCTTGGGAAAGCCTGCTGTCTTCCTGCACATGCTGTTTTCAAGTGTGAAAGATTCATACCAAGGCCGATAAAGGGAAGGTAATTACACCAAAAAGAGTAGTGTGTAGGGGCTGGGATTGTAGCTCAGCGGTAGAGCGCTTGCCTCGCATGCGTGAGGCCCTGGGTTCGATCCTCAGCACCACATACAAAACAATAAAATAAAGACATTGTGTCCATCTACAACTAAAAAAAAATTAAAAAAAAAAAAAAAGAGTAGTGTGTAGTACAATGTTTCACTTTTATTCATCAGTTTAGCAATAGAGATGTCAACTGCTTATCCAAGCCTAAATTAAAAACTCAGTCTCAAACTAATACCTGAAATCTCATGGAGGAATGACATTCATTCATTCATTGAATTAATATTTTAATTTAATATCACTATTTCCAGGTACTTTTCTATTTCCTAAAGATACAGAGGTAAACAAGATACAAATGCACTTGTTAATTGGACTCAGGTTTGGATGTGATTAAAAGATGTGAACAGAGTTCCACCATTGTTCCCATATCCTTCCCCACATTATGGATCAGCATCCACTTATCAACGAGTACATTCGGCATTTGGTTTTCTGAGATTGGCTTACTTCACTTAGCATGATATTCTCCAACTCCATCCACTTACCTGCAAATGCCATAATTTTATTCTCTCTTATTGCTGAGTAATATTCCATTGTGTATATAGACCACAGTTTCTTTATCCATCTATCTCATCTATCGAAGGGCATCTAGGTTGGTTCCACAGTTTAGCTATTGTGAATTGAGCTGCTATAAACATTGAAGTGGCTGCAGCACTGTAGTTTGCTGTTTTTCAGTCTTCTGGGTATAGACCAAGGAGTGGGATAACAGGCTCAAATGGTGGTTCCATTCCAAGTTGTCTAAGGAATCTCCACACTGCTTTCCAGATTGGTTGTACCAATTTGCAGTTCCACCAGCAATGTATGGTCATCATAGCCCTAACTTTATGTATGACTGCATATATGCTGTGATTCTATACAACTTACAACTAGAGAATTGATATGTTATCCTCTATCTATGTACAATGAATCAAATTGCACTCTGTTATCACGTAAGAACAAATAAATAAATTAAATAAGAAAAAAAATAAAGTATAAGAATATACTCACTTAAGTTTTTATACTCAGATGATAGCTCTGGGAGATTGCACAATAAACTAGAAAAAGTAAGAAAAAAAAAAAGATGTGAAAGCAGTGGAGCATTCACCCATGGAGAAGCTGACCATTGTAAAATAAGGGGCTAACATGATCCTATTGATATTTAGAAGGATTGCAACTGGGGGATGGTGAAAGACGGAGTGAAGATATATTGAACAGGAGTCAGGAGGGCATTCTTCTATGGAAGTGCAAGAAAGAGTTGATAAAGTTCCTAAATAAGCTATGCCCATTGACTGGAGCAGCCTGCCTAGGAAGGAAAAGGAAAGAAAATTCAATGCTAGAGAGTTCAAGCAAGACATCATCAGGTTCGTTGGAAGGACAGGTCAAATTTAACTTGATAACAAGGGGAAAAAAAGGGGAATTCATACCAGAGGGAAGGGCTGGCAAAACTTTTTATGGTATAACAAATTTTGCAGACTCTTAATTCTGGTCCCATGTGACATTTTTATATTCATTTTTATATTTATGTTCATGATATGAGCTCCAACTCCTAGGAAGAATTTGTACGTGGGCCTTGGTACCACATTGGTTACTGCTAAAATTCCAGTGGCTTCCTGCCTCAGTCATGGCTCTAAGTTCAAGAACAAAGCCTGTCATTGGAAACCAATGAAATTATACAAGAATCTACTGAGAAATCTTCAAAGGTCTTCAAAACTCCATTCCTGCCATATCCACAGAATTTGAACCCTGTCAAATGGAGCTGAACATTTGTGCAAGATTATGCACCATGATGTAGTGCAAAGAACTTAAACATTGACCACATATTTGCTAAATGACTGATGAAAATTGCCTTGCAATAGGAAGAGATGGTTGTTTGTCAAAAGAAAAATAAATGATATGGCTTAAGTCTGTACACTGAGCTGCAGAAGCTTCAGTGGAGATATTCTGTAAGCTGGTCACTGCTTTTTAATGATTCCATTGACGTCAGATAGTGTCTAGTGCAACCAACTATTTTTATAAATCAGTTGAAAATGCAGCAGCTACCTCTTGTCTGAATTAGATCACACAGAAGCAATGAAACGTGTGCCTCAGCCATAAGGTAGATGAACAGGCATTTCTGGGTTATGTTAAGGAGAATATGAGTTTTTCTCAATCTGCCCTGGAGCAGTGGCTGCAGTTGTCAATTGTACAAATCACTAGGTGCTTCTAATTGCAGTATTTGTAAGGAAGCAAGAAAGGGAATACTTGGCTTTGGTGATCTGAGGGTAACTACAAGAAAGCTGAACATAGTACACAGAAAAAGCCATTCTTCACAAAAGGAACTGAACTGTCAATGCCAGACAAGAAAAAGAGTGAGCATATAATTGCGGATGCCCATTCTGTTTCTCAAATTTAATGCTGATTTCCTTAAAGAGAAGTGAAGGGGATAATCAAATTTAGGGTCTCAAGTCATCTGGGTGCCAGGACTCTTAGGGGGACCTTAGGGGAATCTTGGAAGTTAGATATATTTTGATGCAGACATTTGATGCAGACCATTGAAAATATCTCCTGATGTTACCATATAGCAGTCCCTGGCCAGGAAAACCTTATGTATATGTGCACAACAACATCATGACTATTATTGACATCCCAAGTGGAATCCACATAATATATTGAACATATTTATGTTCCTTCATATTATATTGTTTAATATTTTTATTTTTTATTATTTATTTACAGCCTTAAGATACATAAAAACACATTAGTGGGTTACCATGCAATATTTCAATACATGTACGTTATATTTTATAATGTCCAAAGCAGGGTAAATATATTGATCTCCTCCTTTGTCTATCACCTCTTCATAGTGAAGACATTCTATATGCTTTATCTGGTGTTTTGAAATATACAGTATACAATTGTAATTTATTATCATCCTCTTATGCCAGAGCTCACACCAGAGCTTCTTACTCCTACCTAATCATACACTTAATACTCATGAATCAATCTTTCCCCATCCCTCACTCTCCTCTTTTCATCCCAATTTGATTAAAAATAAACTAGTCATCAATAAAGATAACATGATAAGTGTTCAAGAAAATTCTCTTAACCATGGCGAAAGGTCTCATGTTGGATTTTTAAAGTCAGCTTCTTTTAAATGCATTTTTGTTTTTTGCAGAAGGCAGAAATTCATTATTTTATAAAACTCGAATGTGAGATAGGAGAAGTAAACCTTCAAATTCAAAACCATCAACTTTTTGTGACTCTTTTGTTTTCCCAGATAAGTACATATATTTCAGTAAGACCCTTTGAATGTGTTTTATATTTCTGAATTTTAAATTGCCAATGATAATATCAACTTTGAAATGTCAGGCATCCTGATGAATTGGCTTTTTCACCTTTTTAAGCCATTTGCTTTTCTTGCTTCTAAAATGTCAAACATAAAGCCTCCTGATAACAAAGTTGTGCAAAAGATGGATTTTTGAGCAACAATACTTAGTGGAAAATTCTTCCAAAGATCATTTTATATGCAAAAGCTTATGTTCTTTGCTTTATATTATAATTTTACAGATCTTTAAGTAAATTATTAGTAAAATTGAAGCCCTCCAATATAGCACACTGGAAATGATTGATTTCACTACCTATACAGTGTTCAAATTTATGTTTGTCTATTAAATGCTTAATTAATCCCACATTTTAATTTGTCTTTTGTTCCAGATTCACAGATGTTCATTTATACTTTTGGAAAGTGAAGGCAAAACAACTGGAAAAAAATTTGCAGGCTTCATGACTTTTCTTTATTAACATTTTAATTTACAAAATTGATGTAAGAATTTCAGCCTTGGATTCCACAGAATGTTGCCATACAGAAGAACTAATAATTGGACTATTATGCTTTTTTTTTTATTTTAATTAAAACTCAATGGAAATACTGTTGAAAGCACAGAAACAAAACCACTGATTGATAGATACATTGATTTATTTACAAATGTAATCATTTGGTTATTCATTTGACACACAGAGTATCCATCATGCTCTAAATATTAGACCAAGTAGAAAATACAAAGATGAAGCATAGGTTCACATCTTGAGGAGTTAGAATTTAAGGAGGAAGAGGATATATCATAGCCATAGGTAATAAGAATTCAATAGGTTAAAGACTTCTCACTTCTTTTTGAACTTGAGTTTTAAATCAAGTTCCTGAAGTTCTGAAAATGAACATTGCACAGTAATTCCTTAAACACTTGCCTAAACTACCATCTAATATAGCTCCAAAGGATGATCCTCCTTTGCTTAAATCATACAGTCACTGAGTTTTCACTCTCATATTCAGTGAGTCCTCTTCTATTTCAATGTATGTCTGATAGCATAAGGCAGTGTACCACACCTTTCTATATTCTAGGATACAAACCAATACCAGATATCTAACAGTGACCTTCATCCCTACGATTGTATTTATTGATTCATTTTTAGCACATTATTTCTCCATTTTTTAAAAAATCTGTAATGCAAATGAATTAGCATTCTGGCTAATTTTGATGTTCTGATCCTGCCTCTTATCCAAAGGAAGCATAGAATTTTCAGCTGACTCAATGGATAAACAAAAATGTCATCACAGAAAACTAAGAATCCACACCCCGTATTGTCAAAGGAAAAGACAAAATGTTGTCATATTATATATGCATAATATATTTTTGAAACATGCATGTTACCTACTTAAGCACACATACACATTGAGATTAAAAACTTCTAAGGTCTGCTAAACAGTACATTCCACCTTAGTTTCAAGCCCTTTGGTTGATCTAGCTCTGCTCTAAACCAGAGGTTCCAAAATTCTCAGTTATTCCTCTCTACATTCAAGCCAGTATTCTATTCCTTACACCATTCCTTTTGTTATACCATAATTCCCAGAAGGTGGAATGCCTAAAATCCCCAGCTTTCCATTTGTCCCACTCTAATCCCACCGGCTCTGTCCTTACACCCAAAGACAATTCAAATGCTCTGAGAAGCTGCCTGGGTTAACCAAGTCAGTGGAGCACTATATTTGAGAACCTGCACAATGACTTCTCATACCCTGTACTTCTGATCCTTCTCACCCATATAAATAAATTGCTTTTATAGAATAAATTAAAATCTTAGTGGAAATGAAAAACATGAACATTCTGTCAATCCTGCTCTGGCTCTCTCCATGTAACCCTGTGGTCCTTGGTGTGGTCGCTGTCTCAAGTTCAAGGATAATTTACAAACACATCATCTTGAAGGTGAAAGCGATCAGCCTCTCTTACCTGCCCCCAAGATGTCAGTAAGGTGGGATGATTCTTCTTCCTGATGAAGAATTTCTCAAGGTTACATAATTTATTTCCCATCCCTAATGAGATCACTAGTGAGTAACCTAAGGAAGTATTCTTTTCTCCTTCTAACATAAAAAAAAAAAAGCAGCTCCTTTTTTATGCCTTCATTTCCTTTTATAAAGAATCCTGCTACCTTTTGCTGATTTGAGTCCAGGGATTTGACTATTAAGTCTAAAATGACATTTTAAATGAAACATTAGTCATCTATATAAGAAAAGAAGTGCCTTTCTTTTAAGTGTTACTCTATTTTGGGCAAGTGCCAGAAGCAGTGAATATAGAATACAGGGAAAATCTATGATAATAATCTCAAAAGAGAGAAAGGGAGAGAAACATTGCTGCTTAATGGGATCCATAGGAGTATTACCTTTGTAGATTTCATTCTAAAAGTAACTGGATATACTGTTGCTTTCCTTTTAAAGAGCACTGCAAGGTGCCTTATTATCAGAATTTAGTTTGCTGCTAAAAAATTAGGGACAATATAATTATATCACTAAACTGATCTGGTGTATGGAACTTTTAAATCGTTTAGCAAGACATACTGTAGGGAGTTTTTATCTTATGTTTTGAACCATTGTTTAAATTGTGTCTTGTGAATTTTATGTCTTGTCTTTCCAAATACATTACATGCTCCTTGAAGAACGAAACCAAATCTTATTTAATCTACAGCATCTGTCTCAGTGTCTGACATATAATAAATCTTCAAGAAATTGTTGTTAAATAACTTTTGAAACTACAGGGAAGTTCCAATATACCGCATGGAGGAGAAACATCTGGGCTGTATGAATAAATCATTTTCAATTAGGATTATTGCTCCTAAAAGGAAAAACAATTGAGTACCTAAAATCACGAAGGTAGAGGAAAATATTAAGTCCACTTGCTTTTAAAAGTGAAAATGGTCACAATAAATATGCATCATAAACTCTCAGGAACGGTGAATGATTACAAGTTTTCAAATCATGATCAATTAAAGCAACAGATCTAAAGATGCAGAAGAGTAAAAGGGAGGTGGAATGTAAGGAGGAAAGAAGAGCAGGTTAAGGGAGAAACTAACAAAGGGAGTAAGAGGCAGGTGTTTGGGGCCAAGGTAAAGGTAAAAAGGGGCAGAGGTCGGCAGCCTGTGGGTCAGTTATACATTTTTATTGTTTAATTAAAGGACAGCTTAGAATAAACTACTACTGAACAGCTTAGTGAGCTATTTGACATTTTGAAAAGAAAGATTTCACCTTTCCTTCTTGTTGACTTAGTTAACTGACCACTGTTCAGTACTCGCCAGCTTGAGTCTTGAATGGTCAGCCCCTGCCTTCCTCTACTGAATTTTGGTAACAGAACTAGCAGCCACATGTTCTTACGATGTCACCCCAACTACTGGCCTGTCCCAAGAACCTGGCTATGACCCTTGATTTAGACTTGCTCCCCAAATTCTGATTCTGGAGGCTTCTGTATTCAAAACACAAAATTACACCAGAAGAATAGAAAGACTCAACATTTTTCTCCATAAGAAAAGCAGTATTGATCAGAAATTATTTAAAGCAGTATCTAACCTTTATTCACTGACTAGTATGTACTTATTTTCAGGTACTGTGGTTTGTCTTTTACATTTACCATCTCATTTCATCTTCCCAAGAGCTCTCATTTTCATTTTTATAATCCTAAAAACAGGCCATAGGAGGACGACAGCCCAGTGTAGTGATGGCATCCACAGGTGAGCACAGCTGCTTTCCAGCTGTGCAGCTCAATGCACCCTTAGTATGCCAAGGGAGTCAGTGCCAAACAGATTTACTATACTGCATTTTAATTCAGAAAACCCATCAAAGTTGCTTGGGGCTGAGAGATTAGCAAAAGTAGAAATAAGAATGATGCCAAGAAAATGTGTCCAGTGGTTTGGTGGCTAAAGGACTTAATATCTCAAAGATGTCTGCTATTTAATTTAAATTTTTCATGTGTACATGGTACAATTCTCTACTCTGACGTATTTCAGATGAAAAGTCTTTGACTCACACAAATAACCTGGGGAGTTTTTTGGTTTGGTTTTGTTGTTTTGGTTTGGTGTGTGTGTAAAGCAAGAAAAATAACCAAGTCCTATGTCAGTATCCACAAAGCATGGAAGAGGAACAACATGATCAAGTGAATCCATAAAAACAAAGGCAACTGGTGGAAGCAGGTGATCAAAGACAGATGTAAACATGAGAACAAAGTCCTCTGAAGTTCATGGCAATCAAGCAAAGGGCTCTGGTCTTCCACAGTCCATGGCATGGGGTTCAAATCAATCCATCTTAGAAATAAAGGGTTTGGAGAGCTCCTGATGCCCCGATTACATATGTGCTTTAAACAAAGCACTTTCTTCACAACTGTGATTAGAAAAATTATAGGCAAAAGTTTTCTGTATTTATTGCCTATGAGATGGTCAAAGAAATATGACCATGCACTGATTAAATCTCCTGAATAAGAACTAGATTTATGTTTTCTCCATTAGAATTTCCTTTTTTGAAAAATGTAGGTTGGTCCCCAGAGAAGTAAACTAGGGACAACATGTTAAATATGAAATTATTTCTCTAGAGCTTCAGAATTCTCTTCTCTTAGAGAAAGGAGAGACCAGAGTGATGGTGAAATAAATGCAATAATACTTTGTGGTCACAGGACTTTGTTCTCTTGCCACTGATAACACATTTCTGTGAGATTCATATCCAAATTTTGTGTAAAACTCTCATTGAAGACATTTTCCATTGTGTTATTCCCTATCTGTAGCAGAGACTACCAATTGCCTGCCAAATATTTGTACAGGTGCACATTACTATCCAGAAAGACTACACTTCTCAGCTACCACTACGCGTTTACATGATGTGGCCCCAAACTAAATCCAAACCAACAAAATAGATGCAGAAGTGTTGTGTGAGACTTCTGGAAAGTTTTCTTAAATGGGAAGGGACAAATAACTTGTAGTTTCTTCCTTTGAGCTAACAACCTAAAACTCAGATGTGATGCCTGGTGTTTCAATGTCATCTTGGGCCATGAGCTACTTTGAGGATAAAAGCCACAAATCTTGAATATGATGGATCAGAACACAGGAACCTGTGCCCTTGGTCACCCCATGACGATTCCCCAAGCAAGTGAAGGATTCCCTAGTCTGAGCTTTTTTTATATGAGAGAATAGTTGCTAATTTGCTTAATCATTTTTATTTGAGGTTTACCTGTTTCATGCAGCAATCTAACATCTTCCTGTCACTCAAATAGTGTATCTATTATAAAGTTTTTGTAGAGTTTAGCATCAGAGAAGAGAGCGCCTTCCCTAATAATCATATCTCACTTCTTTCAGTTTTTCTGTCCTGGTCTTCCATGAAAACCAGTTGTATTTTGAGGTTGGCTGCAATAATCACTTTTTCCCAGGCTGCTGGTATAATGATACTCATCTCTTACTTTGGCCCTCTTCCTGACATTCTTACATCTTCTGACATTTTACTTATGCTTGAATAGTACAGTTACAATTTTAGAAGCTTCTTAAATAACGTTTTTAAAAAATATAATAACAGGATTTTTCATGATCTGCTGGTTAGGTGGCTCACTGCATTTCAAAAAAGGAGAATGCAGAAAAAAGAAGCTGTGACTTAAATCATAAACATTTAAATCAAAAAACAGCATGGTTAGCCGGGCGCAGTGGTGCAAGCCTGTAATCCCAACACTTAGGGAGGCTGAGATAGGAGAATCGCAAGTTCAAAGCCAGCCTCAGCAACGGCGAGGCGCTAAGCAACTCAGTGAGACCCTGTCTCTACATAAAAAACACAAAATAGGGCTGGGGATGTGGCTCAGTGGTCGAGTACCCCTGAGTTCAATCTCCAGTACCAAAAAAAAAAAAACAAAAACAGCATAGTTGCCTTTAGCTGATAGGCATTTTCTCTCTACCCAACAAATATATCAAAGCCCAAGGAGATATATATACATATATTTACTAAAGCAATTCAGATGATAAATAAGTAAATATGGTTCTGCTACTTTTGCTTCCTTTATACACACAGGGGTATTTACTGGTATTAAATTAGTTGGAGTTAGATAATGAACTTCTTTATTTATAACTTTATTTATTTTTATGTGGTGCTGAGCATCAAACCCAGTGCCTCACATGTGTTAGGTGAGCACTCTACCACTGAGCCACATACCCAGCCCTATATAATGAATTTCTAACCATAACAACTACTAAGTGGCAGAGCTAGAATCCAAACCCAGTCTGGTGCATCTAAATCCTCTGTTCTCTGTCCTATATTGATTATGCAGAAAATAATTATTTATAAGGCATGGTCCCAAAAATAGTAGTAATCTACTAATAGCCACCATCTCCTTTGCTTGTCAAAAATAACAGAAAATAAGCCTACACAAATTCCACAGTTGTGCCTCTGTATCTGGTCTGTGGTCCTGGCATTCCGAAATCACTGATGTCAGATCCATACACCTGCTCCTCTCCCTTTTCTCCTTTTACTTCCTCTGAGATGCTGTGGAAACATTTCAGATGTGCAGAGACTTCCTTCAGGCAGAAATGCATGGCAGAGAAGTGTAGGGTGATTTTTACTATGTTGTATACATAAAGGCAGAAGGTAGAAGCTTTGTTTTTCACTACAACTCAGTTGTGACTCTGCTCTCTTGTGGTGGATGATGCTGGGGTCCTAGTAGGTAATTATGATAAACCTGCTGTCATTAGGAGGATAAAATTATATTTCATTCTAGCAATCTCTTACTTCCTAATTTGATACTGTTCTTAGTCCTTTTAAATTATCCCCTCCCTTTGAATGAGTGGGAAGCAAATTCACTTCTTCATTGACAACAATGCTCCTGTCTCCCTGTTACAAGGTGATTAAAGTAGTAATTTTTGTTAATAGTCAGGCATACTAATAAAGAAAAACTAGTCTAGTTCCCAAATGGACTGCCAGTTTCCAAAGAATGTGAACACAATAAAATATAATAAATAGAAAAAATATATTTTTCAGAATTTTTTTGCAAACTCCAGAATGCATTTCAAGATTGTAGAGTATTCTGTGCAGGCCCTGGAACATTCTCAACTTTACATGGAATTACTTTTTATACCACACTGGGATTGTTATGTATGGATGTGCAAGTTAACAAAAGGGTATAAATAATAGAGAAATTATTATGTTTAAGCAGACTTGAAAAGTGGTTGTGACAACACCTTAAAATCAGATTGGATGCAAAAAAAAAAAGTTATAACATGGAAGGACCAAACCAATAAAGGGGTTGACTAAACCATGACCAGGCAGAATCTATTTTTAAGGAATTTCTTTCAGTAACAATTTACCAATATTAAACTGGTAGGACATCCAAAATACTTATGGAATTATTGAAGCCCAACATCTGCATGCTAGCCTAAAAAATCTTGAGCAATAAGCTAAATATGAAAAACAATAAGCCAGCAGTATAAGGCAAAATGTAAAAGAAAAAATTATAGGAACAGCCACAAAGCTCTTGTAGAGTGGAAAAGTTTTTTCTCATAGCAAATCCCACAGGTCACCCAGCAAGTTTGAATAATGCCACCTTTCAGAAGCTAAAGCTTCCATGAGTCAGTCTGTCCTCTGTCTGGTGTTTCAATCCTCTCTGCCCCCACACCCACCCTTTCTCCCTTGCCTTTGTCACTGAACAAACCATATTTAGTCTCCAAAATTTACCACCTGGAACTCAGGACTTTTGTTACAGACCTGGAATCGAGATCAACACATAAGATACTTATTAAGGAGTTGTCCTAAGACCCATACCAGTGGGGATGGAAAAGCAAGCAATTTTGAATAGAAGAAGAATGTGCAATTAGGTGTGTTCAAACCAAGGCCTTGGCTCACCCTACAGGAATTTTGCTGCAAGTCTGTAATAATTGCTCCAAGTTAGATCAAGAGGCTTGAGTGCCCAGTCCTCTGGCCAACAGTCTATGGAGCAAGCTGCACTTGAGTACAGGGTGCAGCATCGGGCAAGGTTGGCTGTCTTATGCAAGGCAACCCCAACAGAGATCAGGCAGCACCCCACAGCTAGAAAAATCAATGTTTTTATGCTGAAAGTGATCAGAACAGCATCCACACAGGTTAGATGGTTTTTCCAATTAAATTTTCCAAAGCAAATCAGTAGTTTAAGAATTATCCCTGCTCACTCTATGTGCACACTCAATATATTGATGTCTCCTGGTTATTATTATAATTAACCAATTCGAAGTAATAAAAAGTACTATAACTTTGTAGATGATAAAACTTGTAAGCATCAAATTGGTCACCATGTCCATACCTCTTTTTTACAAACAGAGTCACTCTCCCTTCCCTCTTGCCCAGCTGTTGTCAAGTAATTTACAGCACATGAAAGGCTAATGCAGGTATAAAAAATGCACAAATGTCTCTCTGATTTCCTTTATTGTGTTCCTCTGGGAAGTGTTACAGACATCACTCCTTGGCTTTCCCAGCTTATTGAGGAGGGTGATAAAATGGAAAGAAACATGTGCATGCAAATAGAAAGCATTCCTTTTCTTCCCATCAGAGGAGATGATTGGCAGTACGATATCAAGAGGCCATCAGAAGTTGAACTTCGGGGAAATCATTTCATAGAGAATTTAACTGGTCCACATAAGCAACCATTTATATCACAGAACAAGCAGAAATGTGATAGTAGCTGATTGAGTTTCTTAATAACTTTGTTAGTTCACCAACAAATTTCTGTGCACTCACTAAGAACCCTAGAGATACAACAATAACAGTTATAAAGTAGAGGAGACTACAGAATAGAGGGTTCAATAAACATTTTAAACAAGAAAATGGAATAAAATGCAAAGTGTCACAGAAGCATAAATAGGACTTATGCTTCTTGTGGTAAGAATCCCTGTGAACTGCAGGATTCCTACAGGTTTCCAAAAGAAAGTGACCTTTAAGCTAAGACCTGAAATATGAAGAGGATTTAGACTTTCACAGAGATTGGAGAAAAAAGATCTAAGTAAAGAGAACAGCATGTACAGAGATTCAGAGATAAAAGAAAGAATGGTATAGCTGAAAAAACAATCAAAAGAACATTATATACACAATGAAAATAGTGAGGCGGATGGAGTTGGAGGTCAAGAATGGACAGAAGGGAATGATGAGGAACAAAATCATGAAGGCCACTATAAACCATGTTAAAGAGCCTGGAGTTTATTGTGATGGCATAAGAAAGTCATTGAATGGTCTGAAGCAGAGAACATGCATTATCATAATTTAGTTTTACAAAAAATATTTTGGTGGCAGTATGGAGAGTAAATTGGAGCAAAATAACACTGTGGACAGCAATGAGGAAGAAGGAGAGAGATTATGAAGGACATTAACTAGGATAACAGATGGACAGGAGAGAAATAATTAAAGAAATACTTTTTAAAAAAAATTTGTATTTGTTCTAACTAGTTATACATGATAGCAGAATGCATTTTGAGTCATTGTACACAAATGGAGCACAACTTTTCATTTCTCTGGTTGTACATGATGTAGATTCGCACCACATGTGCAGTCATACATGTACCTAGGGTAATGATGTTCATCTCATTCCACCATCTTTCCTGCCCCCATGCCCCCCTCCCCTCCCCTCCTTCTCCTTTGCCCAATCAAAGTTCCTCCATTATCCCCACGTGTCTCCCCTGCCCCCCGCCGTCCCGCTGCCCATTACGGATTAGCATCCACTTATCAAAGAGCACATTCCGCCTTTGGTTTTTTGAGATTGACTTATTTCACTTGGCATGATATTCTCCAACTCCATCCACTTACTTGCAAATTACATAATTTTATTCTTTTTTAATGCTGGGTAATATTCCATTATGTATATGTACCACAGTTTCTTTATCTATTCATCTATTGAAGGGCATTTAGGTTGTTTCCACAGCTTAGCTATGGTGAAAATTTAAGAGATATTTAACCACTGGAATTATCAGGGCTTAACGATTGATTGGATTATGAGAAGAGGGCAGGAGGAGCCAGGGAGCATTCCTCCTAGGTCTCTGATTTGGGATGATTTGTGATCGGTGTCACTTACTATGTCAGGAAAGGAAAGAAGACACAGCATGAAGCTGAAGAACTCACTTCCATACATTTGAGGTGGATGCACCTTTGAGACATTGAGAGCAGAGCTTCAGTGGTAACTGAACTTTGCTTTGGGGGCTTCCTAGGTTAGAAACATATATTAAAACCATAAGAAAGCCGGGTGCGGTGGTGCACGCCTATAATCCAAGCACTTTGGGATGCTGAGACAGGAGAATCGAGAGTTCAAAGCCAGCCTCAGCAATGGCAAGGTGCTAAGCAACTCAGTGAGACCCTGTCTCTAAAAAAATAAAACACCAAAAATGGGAATGAGGATGAGGCTCAGTGGTCGAGTACTCCTGGTTTCATTCCTTGGTACAAAAAAAAAAAAAAAAAACCACCATAAGAAAAAGGAAGCTTGCTACACAATATTTGAAGACCAAATTGAGTAGGAGACTTAAAACAGAGCCCTGAGGAAAATCAATGTTTCAAGGCTGGATAGAGAATAAAAAGTCAAAAATGCATCTGAATAAGAGCTCTGATATGATTTTCACTACATGCACCCCAAAAGTTCATGTGTGAGACAATGCAAGAAAGTTTAGAGATCAAATGATTGGGTTATAAGATTTTTAACCTAATCAGTGCATTAATCCCCTGATAGGGATTAAGTTGGTGGTAACTACAAGCAGGTAGAGTGTAGCTGGAGTAGATGGTTCCCTGGGGGCATACCTTTGGGGTTTACATTTTGTCCTTTCTGCTTCCTGATGCCATATTCCCAGTGCTTTCCTCCTCTCAACTTGTTCTTCTCTGGCCTTTTGGTCACAGCAGCAGAAAAACAACAACAACAAAAAGTGATGAAAACAAGCTTGAAATGAGATAGGCTGAAAAACAAGGAGGGTTTGGTATAGAGTGTTGCTGAGCACCAACCTGCTTACTCTTCTTTCTAGGCTGGTCTGTTTCTTAGCCTCTGGCAACTAGGCATTGCCATCCAATTGGGGTCTAAGTAATGGTATAAGAGCAAGAGTGATAATGGCCACTTTCAAAGCTGATGCATGGAAATCTCCCAATTTCTTCTTTGTATAGTGTCTCAATGTCAACCACCATAGGAAGCCAGAAATCTTTCTCATCCCTGTGGAAAAACACTAGTAAAGTTCACATGAGAGAAAAATAAACTTCTCTGTGTTAGGGTCACAAGATGTGGAGTCTATGTATTGCAACAGAAGCATTAAATTTGCTTATATCATGTGGAATCACAGAAGCCAAAAGAGGGACTATTTCAAAAAGGAGTGAATATTCAACAATGTGAAAAAGCTGCTGAGAAGTCAGGCAAGGACGGAAGAGTCTCCTTAAATTTAGCAACACATACATCCTGGGTGACTTGCTGTATTGATCTTTCATTCAAATGTTTCTCTGCTACTGAAGATTTTAGGATAAACCTAAGAATATTTATGATCTTAGTAGTGTTTTAAGGCTATTTCTGCACTCAGAGGTCAATTCAGCTATCTTGACACTTGTGTATATAGATTGTTATAAATGCTTATAAATGTCTTTTTCTTTTTCAATCGAACAGTCTTCTGAGATTAATTACATTATGGGATTTTGATTTACTGACTTAGTCCTTGGTGTTTGAGTAAATGATTTAATTCTCTTGACTCAATTTGTATGAAGAAACAAAATCTATTTAATGTGTAAGAGAAAAATCTAGAATTTATAGTAATCAATCAGTCAGTCAGTGGCTGTTTCTCTTGGCCACAACCATGATGCATATTGCAAATTCTTCAAATTTTCTACATCAGCGATTTAAAACTACAGTTTATACACATTAAACTTTAGTGTGTGTAAATGTCATAAGGACCTTGTTAAAAATATAGAGATCTAGGCCTGACATAGAAATTTAGTAAATAGATCTGGAGCCCAAGAATTCACATTGTTTAATAACTAGCTCAGGTGATTCTGACAGGCATGATCCTCAGTCCATGTTTTGCTAAATACTGATCTGCATTAACGGGAATGCTTTAAATTGCACATTTCTTCTCAAAAGAGTAACTATAAATTTCAGATATTTGGCACTGAAAAGAAAATTTAAAAGAAATCAGAATTCATTTTGTTATTTTAAAAAATTAAAATACAGTTATAAAAAGGCAAAGCACATTTTCTTGTCTTATAAATTTATAAGCATTATTTTCCAATTTTTATACATTCTTTCCTCATTATGAAATTTCAAATAAAATGCTAAATCTATGATGCAATTTTCTCCTTCCAGAGCCCCAGAATACAATCAGTGGGTGGCATGGCAATTTCTTGCAGTGCTTGTTGCACTATGAACTCATTATGAAGGCAAGAAAGGTTTTCACTAATCTTCAGATTCACAGAAAGTCAGCTGAGGATAATGTCACCTACCACATTTTGTTGGGGCCTGAAACCCAGGCCATAGACAACTCACGCACAATGCCTCTTGCCCATTAAAATTTCATTAACTCCTATTAAATCAATTTCTAAAAGAATTTGTCTATATGCAGTGACCCACATAGAGAAATAAACAACCAAGCCTTTTCAAAGCTTTAATGCAAGAAGTTTGTGGGATCTCCCTATTCCCTGCCTGGTCTGAGTATGTGCTGAACTAACCTCAGTAGTTAATCTAACTTGGGACAGGAGAAGAAAGGGGGAAAATGGAAGTTGTCGTTGGTGAACAAGTGACCAGAATAATCAGTTTTAGTGGTATGTATCTGTGCAGCCACTTTAGTTCATTACACATAGCATCGCATCATATAAAATATCTATCACCAACTTAATTAAAAGTTTGAAAAGAGTAGTATATGTCTCATTGAGTTGAAAAAGAAATTGGTTCTGCATTAAAACAGGTGGCAAAGCTCAAAAAACTAGTTTTGAGGGCTGGAGTTGTAGCTCAGTGGTAGAGTGCTTGCCTAGTACGTGTGAGGCACTGAGTTCAACCTTTAGCACTACGTAAAAATAAATAAATAAAAAGTATTGTGTCTGTCTACAACAACAACAACAAAAAACATGTATTTAAAAAGGAACTAATTTTCATCAGGTAAAGGTGAATGCTGCTTTCTACATGTTAGTCTCATTCTAATGGAACCTTATTTCCCAGCAAACTCACCTTTTGTAGTCATCCATCCATGGGTGTAACTTAAAGAACAAGACCTCTTCTCCCCTCCCACCCCAGCCAGATTCATATTCCCTTAAAATACTCATTTTCTCTATGCATTTCTTCTCTTCGGGCCTTGGTTTCCTCATTTGTAAAAAGGAGATATTAATAGAACCAAATTCATTAAGTTGTTCCAAGGATTAAATAAGTTTATGTATATAAAACATTTGGAAAAAATGTATTTTCTGGTATTTGGTAAGTGTTATACAAATGTTGTTTAAGAAAAATAACTAGGCACAGATGTTCCTGCCATACCACTATCTATGTGTTCTCACGTTCTGCAAAATTATACATTAAACATGACAGGGCTCATGGGGAAAATAGTGTTAGGAACAAATCCCTCAGAAGGTATGACACTTTTTAACCAGGCACTAGCAAAAGCAGCAACAGTCCTAAAGCTAATAGTAGCACAGTTCTGTCTGCACTGGCCTTTGCCCCTAGAACCAAGCTCGTCTACACTCTGATGTCTTGAATCCTGGAAATGAGGCTCTCTGCTTGGAGATGGAGGCCTGTAAAATCAGACATTTTAATACAGGCTGGTTCCATACAAAATAAAAATGTAATTCAGGAGTTATCTTTTTCATTATTTTGTTTCAATACAGCAATTCTCTTACCAGGTTCCAGTCTACAGGTATCCCTCACCTCCCCCAGATGGTATGACACAATGGGCAATGCTTAGCGGGTCTGAGGGCCACACTTTCTCACATCCAACAGGAGACATTTGGACACTTTTCAGCTAATTTTGAATATTATGCAAATATCACTAAAGGTTTTTTTTTCTTTATTCAACTGTGAAATAGTTTACCCTTGATCCCTTCAAGCCTTAAACATGCTAGGAGAAAAAATCACATTGGTTCAATTTGTCTGATATGTTATGCTGACTCCCCTAATTATCAATTTGCTTATGAGTTATCTGCATTAAAAATATGTATTATGAGCTGGCTGTGGTGGCACATGCCTGTAATCCCAGCACTTTGGGAGGCTGAGACAGGAGAATCGCAAGTTCTAAGTCAGCCTCAGCAACGGCTAGGCACTAAGCAACTCAGTGAGACCCTGTCTCTAAATAAAACACAAAATAGGGCTGGGGAGGTGGCTCAGTGGTTGAGTGCCCCTGAGTTCAATCCCTGGTACCAAAAACTAAAATAAAAAACAAAAACAAAACTTATTATGGCGGAACAAACCATAGACAAAATGAAAAACAAATAAGAGGATTTGAGAATTATGCTATGCTAAACATTTCTTTATAGTTTCAATATTCCTGAATAGCTTTTTTGGAAGATGACTAGAACCCAATTATGAAGGGCTCAACAAAACTTGATCTTGTTAAATTTGGAAGCGTGTTCATTGGTTCACTCTGGTGGTAAGCAGAGGAGTGTCAGACGCCAGGTATTTGGTTCATGTATTAACTAGAGAAGGCAATTCTATTGTTTTTGCAATTTTATATTTCATCCCATAATAAGCAAAGACATAAAACTCAACCCCGAGCTTCCTTGGAGGACAACACTTTCTTCTTGTTGCTTTTCTTCTTTTGGTGAATGCTCATTGTTTGTTTTTCCTCTTCTCATTTCTTCTGAACCATGGAAGAAAATAAGTAAAAATTTCTACTATTGTCCTAAAAGCAAGAACTGTTCTTCTAAAAGATTATGGGGCTCAGATCTTTGGAGGAGAACTAATGGAAATGTGGTACTACAACAAGCAGTGATTCTGGAGTAGCCTGTGAACCCCTTGAAAGAAAACGAATCTGCTGTAGAATGCTAGCCACACTGCTCTTCTCTACAGTGTCACCAGACACAAGAGAAGCCAAGGATTTCTATGAGGAAGGCACCAACTGCTGCCCCAGCATCAAGAAAATAAGTCTTATTTTGTTTTAGGTATTTGTCCTATGAGATATGCAATCACAGCATAAATGGAGGACCTCATGAACACACTCTGAGGATTCCGAGGGAGAACAATCACATTGCAACAGCTAGCTCACTTTACTTCCTCTTTCCCCAGCCCCGTGCTGATACTGGTGATGACAAGAATCAATCAGGGCCAAGTTCTGTTTCCCTAGATGTGAAGATTGAACACCCGAGAAACACCAAGGCAAGCGTAGAAAAGTTTTATTTAAAAGATAGAACAGAGATAGACTTCTGGGAGGAAGAAGGGGATCCAGAGGATATCCAAACAAGTGGAGGTTTCCTGCCTCTCTTATACATTTTAGGTTTCCCTTGTTCTCATGCCCTCCTTCTCCCCTTATCTCGTCTACATGACCAAAAGGTGGACCAAAAGGTGGAGTGATCCTGGGCAGCAAGGGAGCAGCCCAGAAGGCATTAATTAACAACTTCTATAACTCCCAGCAGGGAGGAACAATTCTTTGGAAGGAGGTCACCTTGGAAACAAGTTGGAGGAGGCAGAAGGGTTCTAGAGATACCAGTATTTTATTTCCTTTCCTTTCCAACCAGCCCCCATCTTCCTGATCAGACCCAATTATTTGTTACTGACACAGGCTGTCCTTTTTTGTCCCCTGGCCTCAATGCCACATTAATGGTTTTGAAAATTAAGTTTTCTGAAGTCCTGTGTCAAATCTTTCAATATATGAAGATCACTGACACTAAAGTGGGGACTTGTTGAATTTTAAATAGATGTAGTGAATGGAATGTCACCAGCATTAGTTGTGACCGTAACTAAAGGAGAAAGCAACAAATCTAATCCCAGACAAGTGGAGAACTCAGCTCACTTCTTACATTAGGGGGAGCTGTGTGGAAGAGAGGGAAGACCATCCCACCATGATGTCCTTAGAGAGACATAGCATGTGTGAACTGCTATTGAATTTCCTCAACTCACAGCTCTTTCTCTTCACCATGCCAGTTGATAGGAAGTCATTATTATCCATTATGTCTTGTGTGCTTTATTTCAGACACTTCACAGAGACACAGAACTCCTAGTAATAGTGTCTGGACTCTGGCTACAAGTACCCTGAGAATTAGCCTTTCTAACACCAGTAAAGATTGTCAGATCCAGTGCACAAAACCAAATCCCCATATGGCTAATGTCTCGACCACATTTAGCCTGATTGTCTAATCCTGTATTCTTCTCCCACAAATGTTCTTGTTGCCGTGGCTCTTTTAATGGGTCTCCATCTACCTCTCCCACACTCTCATTTTCACTCAGATTGTGTGAGTCTTCATTCCTCCTCTTTTCTCAGCATATTAACTCCACTTTCCTAGCCACAGACTGGGTCAGCAAGGCCTGTAGTAGTTCTGCCACCCTGTGATAATGTATTAACTTCTTTGTGGCTCTGTCTTGCCATGAAGCCAGAACTGGCTGTCTGAGTATATGATGATCATTGATCTAGTGTACATATGGCATGGTCAGGCATAGTCATGGGACAGGTCTCAGAAGGCAAATGTCTAAGGTAGAAAATCTGCTTTGTTAAAAACAAACCAAATGTTGACGTGGTAGTGGGTACTCACTTCCATCTAAACAGCTGTGGACAAGAGTGTTAGGTCAGTTTAAAGCTGCTAAGGGGAACCAAAACACCAGGCAGCCCACATGCACAAATGAACAACCAGTCAGACGCCAACAGACAAGCAATGACGATGCCTTGTAACCACCTATCAATCAGTCAATCCCCCGATCAATCTCAGGAGGACAGGGGACTCCCGAAGACCTCCCTTTCCTGTCCTGAGCCTTCTCTTTCCTGCCCTAAGCTTCCCTTTCCTGTCCCAAGCCTTCCCCTTCCTGCTCCAAGCCTATAAAACTTTCAAACCAGCTGAGCCTGCCTACAATTCTCCCAGACCCACTCTGTTGGATTGGGGAGTCTTGCCCAGGAGCATATAATCAATAAAGCCTTGCTCAGCGGTTTTAATTTGGTCATCAATATCTGACCTTACAAAGAGTGAGCATGCCATGCACTCAGTAGGCCTTCAGGAGGCACTGGGTGAAGGTTGATTGTTCATGGCATAAGAGTTCAATGGCTCCTCCCAACTCATTTCCACCATGACCCATTATTTCTCATTATTCCCTTGGCCTCCCCTGTCAATCTTTGCTATATGCACAATGGAGGTTTTGCCATTTTTGTCCTACTTTTTCATGCCTTTGTAGATGTCATTATCTGCCTAAAATGTCTTCTCTTTTTTCTTTATCTGGAAAATGTACTTTTTAAACTCATGATCATCTCCTCTGGGATAACTTTCTCTCTGGTGCTGCTTTTCATCTCAAAGTCTCCATTTACCATCGTACTTACTTCCCTCTTCAAAATTATTGTACGTCATGGGCCCCATTTATCAATACGAGTGTCTTCCCTAGGAGAATACGTGTTGCTCAAGGTACATGTCTCTCTTCATCATTAGACCTCTTTGCCCATGCCTAGGACTACCTCAGGAAGGTAGCAAGGGTTCAGTATAGGTTTTCTGAAATAATTCACACATAAATGAATGAAGCATTTGAAGTGAACATAGAAATAGTCATTCAGGGATCAGGAAAAGGAGAAGAAAGGTCAGGGTAGGACTCAGGCAAATTTTGACTGCTTCACTTGACTATAAAAGATAGGGCTGTATTTACAGGGAAAGAAATTAGTACTGTAGCTTATATGCCATGAATCACATTGAAATTAATTATTAATTTCCTTGCTATAAAATAAAGAAGTTAGTTGAGATTTTCTTAATGTTGACATTCTAAGCAAATTCTTAACATAGAAAAGCTTGAAAGTTAGATCTTTCTAACTTATATTCATCTGGAATAAGAGTAAGCAGTCAAAAAAGAGTTTTATTTATGAAAAATGTAAAATCATATACTTTTAAGATAAGGAAGTGTTTATTTATTGCTGCATAACAAATAATCCCCAAACTAGGTGTCTCCTCCTCAGATAGAGCATTAATATCCAGAATATATAAAAAACAGAAAGAATGTAATATCAAAAAGCCAAATAACCCAATTAATAAATTGGCAAAATAACTAAACAGACACTTGTCAAAAGAAGAAGTACAAAGGGCCAATAAATACTTGAAAAAATATCCAACAGTTCTAGCAATCAGGGAAATGCAAATTAAAACCACATTAAGATTTCATCTCACTCCGGTCAGAGAGGCAATTATCAAAAATACAAATAAAAATAAATGTTGGTGAATATGTGGGGCAAAGGGTACCCTCATACATTGTTGGTGGGACTGCAAATTAGTGCACCTACCCTGGAAGGTTTTATGAATATTTTTCAACAACCTAGAAATTAAACCACCATATGACCTAGCTATCCCACTCCTCAGTATATATCCAAAAGATTTAAAATCAGCATACTATAGAGATGCAGCCACAACAATGCTCATAGCAGTGCAATTCACAATAGCCACACTATGGAACCAAACTATGTGCTCTTTAACAGATGAATAGATAAATAAAATGTGGTATATATACATGATGGAGTATTACTCAGCTATAAAGAAGAATAAAATTTTGTCATATGCTGGTAAATGGGTGGAACTGGAGAATACCATGTTAAGTGAAATAAGCCAGACTCATAAAGTCAAAGGTGAAATATTTTCTCTAATATGCAGAACCTAATCTAAAATAAGGGGGTAGGGGATAGAGAAAAGAAATGTGGGGAGAGGGAAATTCCATCAAAATAAAATAAAGATCTGGGGAATAGATGAAGGGAATTGACAGGGAGAGAAGAGAGACAGGATAAGGGATAAACAGTGGAATGGATCTGACCTAATTTTCTTATGTTCATGTATGATTATACTACAGTGAATCTCACCATTATGTATATTCACAAGACTAAAAAAAATATATGTAAGTAAATAGCAGAAAGATCCATAGAGTAGAAGGAAGGGAACAGGGGAGGGGAGGGAGAGGAAAAGTCCTGGAGACTTAACTGGAGCAAATTTATATTCTATGTATTTATAATTATGTCAAAGTGAATCCTAATGTTATGTATAACTAATATGAACCAATAAAAAAACAAAAAAATAGGTGTCTTATAACAAACAACCTTTTATTGTACTTGTAGATTTCATCTTGAAGCCATGGATTCAAGTGGGGCTCAACTCTGTGACTCTTTGGCTCCACTCTTTGGTCATCTTGTGATATTTAGCTAGAAGATGACCCCTTCTTGAGAGTTCAAGTCAGTTTTCTCCATAAGCTGGGGCCTGGGAGGATACAGCTGAAAGTGTGGGTTCAGCTGGGCTCCCTTCCCCCTCCCTCTCCTTCTCCTTGCAGTCTTTGGTCCTCTTCAGCACTGAGGGTGAGCTCTGTGATGGAGGCTATGGCCTCCAAGACACAAGGCAAAAGCTGCTGAAGTCCTAAAGTGAGAACCAGAAGTGATGTGGCATCACTCCTACTGTTTTCTTTTAGTGACAGCAGTGACAGGCTGAGTTAGATTCAAGGGTATGGGGGAGTAGACTTCATCTCCTAATTGAGAAGTAGAGCATGGAACAGGCAGAGAAGAAACAGTTATCTTGGGATGACTATCAAAGAAATGTGATTTTATGAACTTTGTTGCATTCTATTTGACTTGACATATAGTTAGTAGAAGGCCTGTTTTCCTGAATAGGTACCATTGCTAATGATGCTTTTTGGTAATACTATAAATTTGACCTTAAAGAATGATCCCTCCCTGAGTTGGGCCTCATGAAAGAGAGAGATGCTCCATTCTAGCTACCTACAATACTTCAGGCAGTTCAGCAACATTTTCAGATTTCTTGTTCATTATCTGCAAAATGTACTTAACTAATCCTTACTTAGTACCTATCCTATATCTGTACTGGTCTAAGCACTGATGATATAAAGACTTAGAAGAGTATTTATACCCTCAATGAACTCAAAGACAGAAGCACATTCACAAATAATCATGATGCACAGTGATATTCCAGTTCAATGAAGACCTCTGGGGTCTTTTTATGACTAATGTCATGTGACTTTATGAATTTTAATTATTAATAGTTTGTGTGCTAATGAGAGTCTTCAAAGAACTTAATTAAGTTTTCAGAGTACGCATCTGTACAATTTTTATATATTATTAATTTGTAATTATATTTTAATCTGTTCTTACAGAACCTTGGTTCTGTAAAACCAGAGATGGCTCAGAAAGCCTCCACTTCAATTCCTTCTTTAACATAAAAGAAAATTAAGACACAGAGAGGCTCAGGAACTTCCTTACATCATGCAGGCTGTTACTGGCAAAGCAGCCCCAGCCAACATTCTGCATTTCAAACATCTGCTCTCCTGCAAAAATATTTCATCCAGGATCACTCTGCCCACCAGGGTGGTAAACTCAGAAACCTATAAGTTTAATCGCATGTTGCTCACTTCTCCATAATTCTTGTGTTGTTTTCTTGAAGAGAATTTTAACCTATTTCACAACTTTTGAAGATTTTGTGCTGCTATATTGACACATACTTCTTTGGCCATGGACAAAGTTCCTTAATTACACATACACTAAGACATATCACACAAATTCCATTTCTATTATCTGTAATTCCTAACTAGAGATGAACTGAGAACACATAATTGTCCATAAACACACACATTCCTTTATTACCCAATAAAGGATACCACAGTTATCATCCTTATTTTTTATTACCCATAATCAACCAGACACACTAGAGACATGGCTTCTATGAGACTCTCTTTTCTGTCTCTAGGCTATCAGAGAGAAAAAGGTATTTACGGAATGTTGGCACAGGAAGGGAACTTAGAATAGCTTCATGGCATAGAGATGTGGAAGCTGAAGTCAGGTGTTTGCAGTCTAAGTTTCTATCATCACCAGAGCTTAACACAGTCCATTTTGTTGATTTGCAGGCAGCACCCATGTCCAAAGAGAGGTGCTTTGCTACAACATCCTAAGAACAAACTGTATTCCCATTTTGAATGAATACAAGAATGCAAATGAAGTTATACTCCCACAAAGAGAAGTGATGGCATTCGGTATACACCAAGGAAAAGCTCTCAAAATAACCCTGCTCTCACTTTTCCAATGACATTTCTTTTTCTTCCCAAGTGATTCCTTTGTTCTATGCAGATGGGTTCTGGATGATAGGTAAGCATTCAATTTATCCTAATGAAAGTAAGACAAAAAGGAGAGGACTTTCATACTTGTCTCAATGTACAGCTGACATCAAAATGGTTTGCTATGAAAATTCCTTGAGCCATTGTTTTCTGCCCTCAGATAATTTCCTCAAAGTTTTCCAAATTGAGGAATTGTTGACATGATATTTTAAAGAAAAACATGTGTGCAAACTGTATTGTCCTTTAATTTCAGCCAAGACTAAAGAAAATACACTTTAAAAAAATATATCCTGATTCTTACTGCTAGGAAGAAAGACCGTGGGATTAACTCTGACTGGTGAGGCACAAACCCCAAAGGCTATCAATCACTCTGCTTCATAGCATTTGCTGATATTTTTCTTGGTTACTAATATAGTGTAAAATCACATCTTTAAGATGGTTTCTTAAAAATTAGAGAGTTAAAGCCAAAAGCTAGCCTCAAAAAGACAGATAAACGAGAGACCAGATACATCATTTTGGCAAGCTGAAAAATCTCCATTCATTTGTGGCAACAAGCCTGATGAGAAGAAAGCCATTGATTAAGAAGGAAAATATTGCAGTTTGATCAGAGGAGGCAATATAAGCAGCAGCACATTAGCCAGTTCCTGGTCCTTTTTAGGACAGAATTGCACATGTTCTAAGAAGTTGGTTTGGTTCAACTTACCATGGAAATTTCCTGAGAAAGAACTTCAGAGTCTATGTTCCTGATTGCCCAGCTCACCCTGCATTGTAGCTTCACCACAGAGCTTAAAGCTTACTGTAACATTCTATCCTACATTAACATGAGGAGAAACTGACAGAGAACTATGTTAATCTCAGAGTGTAGGGGATATTAACCTAGAAAAGTTCTCTTGGCCTTTTCCTTAGATGACTTCTCCTGGTGGTTCCCGCAACTTGGTGTCTTGTTAGGGCCACCTCATTCTAGGTCCTGTCTTCCCTCCACTGCACTTTCATGGTGGAGATGAACACTATTTTTTTCTATTATCTGACCCCTAGCACAGCTGTGGTACCTCATTGGACTCTGGCCTAATGGTTTTTTATGGAGTCAGATAATTATTCACAGGACTTATCTTCATTGAACACATGCTGGAGAGAAACATAATAGCAGGAAACATTATCTGCCTTGGATTCAAAATTGGCTTTCAACTATTTGTTTCTGGTTGTTCATATCATGAAAGAGAAATGAATAGTCTGCTTTTCGTTGCTAGGAATGCTTTTGCTTAACCCCTACCCCATAACTTCACAATCATTCATCAGAAACAGCAGGTGCTTCATGCTGTTTTCCAGTGATGAGAATAGATAATAGAACTATCTATAATGCCTCTGTTGGTTGGAACAAATGGCATATATCTGTGCCCTGATATTGAAGAAAAGTAGTCCAGTTGATATTTAAGCTTATGTGTTCTGGCTCCAGGTGACCTCTGTGAAACACAGCAATGTTACCTGGAAGAGAGGCCTGACAATCTGAGTACTTTAGCAGGTTTTGTTAAGATTGTGTAGCCATAAAGAGAGGCAAGATGTTATGACAGAAAAGTAAAATAAGAAAGATTTCTTAGCGGTTCAGACTTTCATTGGTTGTAAAAGCAAGGACACTATACACTTGGGAGCTGTCACACAGGGTCCTAGTACTTAGGAAACATTTAGAGAGAAACTGAGAAGTTCAGGAGGAGGGGAACCATGAGCAAAAAAACTAACTTAGATGATGATGGTGATGAGAGATAAGGTAAGATTGGCCCAAAGGCAAATCTTGGCTGGAGCTCAACTTGGGTTTGAATTTGAACTTTAAAGAAATCAAATAAACTTAAAAGAAATAAACATTGTTCAGATAGATTACCTGAAATTTGTATTTGGACCTTTAAAAAGTCAAATAATCTTAAGTCAGTGAACACTTTAGAGCCAATTTTCCTGAATATTTGCCTCATCCTTCTCAAATGGAACAGCGAGACTCAGCATATCCATTACACAATTGCTTATTCTGTTGTTCATTTTGAGAATTGTCACTAATTCCCATGGTAAATGTCAGGGAGCCACCACCATGACATAGCCTCCTGCTCCATGTTTTATTTTCCATTTCAGTCACTTTGTACACTTGTTAGTAACTTCATGTTTCAATCCAGTGTCAATTATAAAAAAAAAAGACAAGAAAATCATTGACTTATATACTCCAGCATTTCACAATGCAATAGTTTATTTTTCCTTAGGAAACTATTATTCCTTAGTTATAGCTAAGATGAAAACACTATCCAAAATGAAAAATAAAACTACTTATTTTGCCACATTGTGCATGAGTAAAGAATCAAGTATATCTAAAAATCCTTGTTTTTGAAGGAATGCTTATCAGATAGTGTGTAAAAGTAATTTGTTTTGCAGCCTACAACTTTTGTTATATTTAAACATCTTACCTACTTAATTAAGTCTTTTCATAATATTGTAATGCTTATTTTCAAAGAGGCTCTAGATATCAGTCTCATAAGAAGTTCTGTCAGAACTGAATAGGTCACAATGCACAAAATAGCAATTTTTTAAAATAATCTCAATGTTCCTAAATCACAGAATGTCTTTCCATTGTTGCTAAGAATGGAAACACCAGAAAAGGTTGAATTGCACCTCCAGAATTGGGAATTGAGTTGGATGTGTCCTGTTCTCACACATGTGCAGGGCCTTGAAAATGGGTTTAAATTATCCCAGGAGAAACAAACTTTCTACCCACTGCAGGTCTTCTAAGAGAGAGAGGTAGTGGAATCAAAAGCTCTTCTTGTAGAGTCAGAAAGCAGGAAATAGGACTCAGGACTTATGTGCAATGGCAAGGCACACGGTCTCAAGTAGTGGATTCCTCCCTGACCTTCACACCACAGTACAAATTTCAGCTCCTGCTATATTGTGAATTACTTCAAGCAACTTTTACCATCTTGGAGTACAACTGCAGCCTTTATGTACAGTCTGTTTGCAAAAATTTTATTCATCTTTATTCTGCCTCTATATCCTGCCCACCTTAGATTTTTAATTCGAATTTTGTGTAACACACTTAGGAAAAGTGGATTTGGGAAGGAAGGGAGGGAGGGAGGGAAGAAGGAAGGAAGGAAGGAAGGAAGGAAGAAAGAAAGAAAGAGGGAGGGAGGGAGGGAGGGAGGGAGAGAGATTGGGAAAGGAAGAGAAAAAACATAAAAGGAAGAATATAATTACTCATTATATGTGGATAAAATAATTATTAAATTTTTGCTAAAAGTTTTTCACCCAAAGGAAGGTGTCTTGCTTTTACAGTATAGATTTCATTCTATAGAATATTTTAAATTCAATTTTTATGCATTTTAGAAATATGTGAAAAACAAAATTTGAAAAATATTTTGGAAAACAAGAAAAATCATAAAATTCTGGTATAGTGGCATTGCCATTAAAAAAGGACATTTTCATTAAAAATAAAAATAAAAGATGCTAATAACAGGGAGTTTGATAAATGACCATGAAAAATTTTTAAATCTTAAGTTTCCACTATTTAAAAATTTTAATTATAAGGAATATTTAGATGCAACTTCAATCTGTTTTTCCTAAATTTATGATTTAAAAAAATTAAAGCAGAAAGGTTTTTAACATGTTTAATTTGTATTTGTTCCACAAAAACTGAAAACTATTAGAACTAATAAATGAATGCAGCAACATTTCAGGATACAAAATTAACATGCAAAAAACCTGGTAGTTCTGCTGTCTGCCAATATCAAATTATCTGAAATAGAAATCATAAAAGCAATTCCACTAAGCTCCAGGAAAAAAATTTAACCAAAGTCATGGCAGATCACTACAATAAAAAGCATTGATGAAAAAAATGGAAGTGGATACAAAGAGTTGAAAGAAGTCCCATGTTCATGGATGGGGGAAAACAATATTGTTAACATGTCCATACTTTCCTAAGTATTAAACACAATCACTAACAAGATACTATTAACATATTATGTTATTCATAAAGCTGCAAAGAATAAGTCTACAATTTGTATGGAACTAGACACACACACACACACACATTGAATAAACAAGGCCATCTTGAGCAAAAAGAACAAATCAGGAGACATTACACTACCTGACTTAAAACATAACTAAAAAACTGTAATAATCAAAACTGCATAGTATCAGCATAAAAACAGGCACATAGATCATTGGAATAGGCTACAACATCTAGAAGTAAGCCTATGCATATACAGTCAACTGATATCCAGCAGAAGTGCAAAGAATGCACATTAGAGGAAGAACTGTCTTCTCAATAAATTATGCTGGGAATTTTGAAAATCCACAAAAACCAGAAACAAAAATAGACAAATGGGATTACATAAAACTAAAATGCCTCTACCCAGCAAAAGAAATAACTAACAAAGAGACAACGTGTAGAATGGGAGAAAATATTTGCAAACTATACATCTGACAAGGGTGATTTCCAGAATATATAAAGAATTCCAAAAACTCAATGGTAAAGAAATCAAATAATATGATTTTTAAATGGACACTAGTGTCAGGCACAGTAGTGAGTGCCTATAATCCCAGTTACTTAGGAGGTTGAGGCAGGAGGACCACAAGTTCAAGGCCAGCAAGCAACTTAGCAAGACCTTGTCTCAAAATAAAAATAGAAAGGGCTTGGAATGTAGCTCAATGGTAGAAAGCCCCTGAGTTCAATCCTTGGTAACAAAAACAATGACAACAACAACAAAAACAAATAGACATTTCTCAAAAGAAGATATACAAAAGGCCAACAGGTACATGAAAAAAAAAAATGTTCCACATCACTAATCATCAGGCAAATGCAAATCAAAACCACAATGAGATCTCACCTGAGCCCAATAAGAATGGCTATTATCAAAAAGACTAAAGTCAACAAGTGCTG
The DNA here is from genome assembly GCA_004024805.1 of Geosciurus inauris. Taxonomy (NCBI): domain Eukaryota; kingdom Metazoa; phylum Chordata; class Mammalia; order Rodentia; family Sciuridae; genus Geosciurus; species Geosciurus inauris. The sequence goes on from PVHX01011196.1 coordinate 47,263, forward strand.
GAGAGGATATGGAGAAAAGGGAAAAGGCAACCAACCCATGCACACTGTTGGTGGGAAAGTAAATTAGTATAGCCATCGTGGAAAACAGTATGCAATATCTTCAACAAAAATGAAAATAAAACTAAGACATGATCTAACAATTTTATACTGAGTATACATCCAAAGGAACTCCATAAGCTGGGGATATAGCTCAGTTTTAGAGCCTTGCACACTCAACGCTCAACATTCAATCCCTAACACCATGAAGAAAGAGACAGAGACAGAGACAGAGAGACAGAGAAACTCTCTCTCTCATGTTCAATGCAGCACTATTCATAATAACTAAGAAATGAAAACAACCCAAGTGTCCATCAATGAATGAATGAAAAAAGAAAATATGGTACATATACACAATGGAATGCTATTCAGCTATAAAAAGAATAGAATCCTGTCATTTGCAACAACATGACAGAACTGGAGATCATTATAAGTGAAATAAGTCAGGCACAGATGGACAAGTACCTCATGCTCTGACTCATGTGGAAATTGAAAAGTTTATTTCCTATGAGTTGAGAGTAAAAAACAAAAATAAACAAAAGGTGGGGCAGAAAGATGAAGAACAATATAGTTGTTTCTCTGCATAGCCATTATTTTTTTTAAATAAACTTTAAAGATGTATATATTTTTAATCAGGTTAAAAGTACATAGGAGTTCCTCTGTAAAATACATTTTCTCTTAATATTGTATAGCTTTTATTTAATATTTATTAAATTTTATTATGAAGCTGGATCTTAAAAACTGGAACAATTTTGAAGGCAGATGCTTCTGGCCTAAACACATCAGTACGTAATGAGATTCCTGGTGATAGCTCATAAAAAGGAACATGAAGCTAATTACTCTGGACTTGGCCATTGCTGTGCCTGACTGTGTCTACTGATGTTTTTACCCAGTCATAAGTAAACAGTAGGTTTTCCACTTTTACTTCTTCTTTATTTGTGAGCATGTGTGTGAGGGGTGTGTGTGTGTGTTTGTGTGTGTGTGTTTAGGTGAAAGTTTAGTGAATTTAGTAGACTATGTTCATAGTTCAACAGTCCTGGGTGTTCTTTATGATGCATGATTGTTGTGACAGTGTCTTTGGGAGATGTATGACGATTTCCTCTACATATTCTGGAAGCAAACATTTCTGTAGTATCTTTTCATTATTAATTGAAATGCAAGTTCGCCAGTATAACTCGATCATGCTTTCATTTGCTCATTCTGCTTTCTTTTTCACCATGTTGACATGTAGGACTGCTGGTTAAGACTAGAGAAATTGTGGGGAATGTGTTTTTTTGCTTGTTAACTTAGCAATTCTAGATATATTGAAGTTGGGAGTCTAGAAACATTGATTGAGAGTTTTGATATTATATATTTGAAATTCAGTGCCTCAAATATTTGACATGTGTCACTTCTCTGAAGAAATTTGTGTCACTGAGTCACAACCTGTGAATGTATGTTTCTGTGTGTGCACATATATGTGCACACATGTCCTATTCAGGTTACCTCGGTCCCCAGACATTGAGAATTTGAAAAATATTGAACTTGTGTTTTGAAGCTTGCAAAAAGGTTCTGGTGGAAGGAAAACAGAATTGGCTAAAATTATTTTGGAAATAAAAAAACTGAAGGGAACTTTGTAACTTATAAATAACCTAGAAATCATCTCTGTAGGTGGATAATCACCTGATACATTTTAAATAATTACTTCCTACTTCTCTGAGGTTAGGTTTCTAGATGGGGGTGTTGTGTTCCCTGGAGGACATTTGGAAATGTGTGGAGGAGGTTTTTATTGTCATGACTGGAGACAGCCCCAGGCTCTTGATAGTTTCAAGCCAGAGATGCCAAATAATCTTCATTCCTATGAGACATTCTGACTTAGTGAACTCTAGATTTATGATGCCAGTAGCACCCCTGTTGAGAACTAATGGTGTCCCTATTCTTAATAGGTAAGACATATGAAAGATACTAGAAAATAAAATGAAATAATTAGGAAACAGAAATCTCCTCTTTCTAAAACTATAGTTAACACTCACTGTAAGCTATTGATGATTTAAATTCTCAATATATGTGCCAAGGGATTTGCTGATTTTATGTGAGGTGCTAATGTGCTAGAAACTGTTTAAATTTTATCAGAGGAAAATGATACTATTATTTCACAAAACAAAAGACTTATATTTCTAAATGTTCCAAATTGGGATAAATATGGAGTTTTTAAGGTTTTTAAACCTGACCTTAAAAATAGGATTTAAAATCAAGATTAACTCTGTCAAGAGTCCAAGACATCATTTACATTAATGATGAAATGAACATGAGATTCTAGAAACCCATATATATACCAAGGAACAGAAAATAAAATAAGCTATGTATTTAGTTCACACATACTCAGTTAAATATTTTACCTTTTGTTTTCTCCATTAAGAAGACTATGGTTGTATTCAGAGATTCATATCTTAAATCTCATCAAACATTTAATGATTTTAAGTTGAAAAAAAGGATCTTTTTATTAACTCCATTAGAGCAAAATTCCCTAATTGCAACATCAATTTATTGTTATTTAAAGAAAAACTTTTGAGATGCAATTTCTTTTTTTTTAATATTTTTTAGTTGTCAATGCACTTTATTTATTTATTTATATGTGGTGCGGAGAATTAAATCCAGTGCCTCACACAAGTGCTGTACCACTGAGCCACACCCCAGCCCCTTGAGATGCAATTTCTTATCTGTGATTGTGACCCAGACTCTAATTCTTCATTAGGGAACTTAAAGTCCATGCAAATTTAGTTGTTTTCACTTTATATATATAGATGTAGCTACTTCCATTAAACAGATGTCTAGCTTTAAGATCTATTTAATATAAATTGATTCCTTCAGAGCTTTCCCTTTTTGGTGGGGACAGGATATGAAAACAGCATAGGACTTAAATGAGTGGGTCTCTGATATTTAGCAAAGGACAAATCTGCCTTCTATTTTGAAGTTTTTTCTATATTAGCATTTAACCTTTCTATTTTCATTTGAAAGTGGTTTCCTCATGTTTTAGCTAATAAAATTATTAAACAAAATCACAAAATGACTATAGTACAGGGACTTGAGCCTAAAAAAGTAACTAAGGGTCAGAATCTTTCTTCTCCTTTCCATGTAGTGCAAAGTTTGTAAAGTTTGACTTCACAAATCTCCTTTGGTCTTTAGACTCATGTGGCAACACAATAAGAATAATTTCTAATTCGGTTTTATCTTTGTTTTTATCATAATATATTAATAAGACCTTTAAATCAAGGTTTAGGTCAAAATTGTTAATATATAATAATGAGTACAGTTAAAACAGCTTAATATTTTGCATGCTGGAATTATCTCCTGGTTTTATTCTTCTCCCCACCCCTCCCTGTTTTTAAGTCATAAAAAAGCAATTTTTATAAATTGGTAGAAATATAGCATTTTATAGAAAAAAGTATATATTTTTGTAAAAATATTTTCTATATGAAGTTTTAAATTTGATTTAATGTTTTATACTGAGAGTTGTTAGCTTATTTCTTTATTAAAGAAAATCAGATACCTACATGGGAATAGTCCAAGAGAGAGAATTTGATGATGAATGAAAGAGAAGGGAGATATGATAGAGAAATCTGCCTAATTCATCAAGAAGGGAATGGGATATGGAACACCTGTTGGTGTAAAGTGGACAAATAGTTAAAAATATAAACAGCAGAGGGGCAAAGTCTGTGCACACAGATGAGAGAGTTGGATAGGTGTGATAGTAGTTTGTGGATGTGTTATCTTGATGGATTATTAGTAGCAGTTAGGCCTTTAACTTAAAGAAACCTCTCTCAGATATGTATTCATATGAAAGTGTAATAACCACTAAAAGCCTGATGTATTATCCTCTGTAATATTTTTAGTATAACAAAGATGAAAGCTACCATTTAAATAGTGGAAAGCCAATCTCACTCAGATAACAAGAAAGAACAAGGTGGACTTTGGGGCAGTAGTGGAGGGGGATACTGGAACCTTCCACTGATATGCATAATGAAGAGATTGTTCCTCTTTGCATCTGTAAAACCTATTCCATTTCATCTAGTTGACCTTTATTCTCTCTAATACATGGTTCAATAAAATGCAGAAGCTCAAGAATAAAGTTTGGTTTGGATATGCTGTAATTGATACACTTTTGTCACTAGAAGAATAAAAAGCAGGAAAACATTAAGCCTGGGAATTTAAATTCAGTGGAGAAACCTCTGTGTGATACAAAGAGCAGGAGCTGCCAAACTGCCAAATATCCTTAGCAGTGGGGCTTTCTGAATCCTGACACTGAAGGGATGGGTTTGAGGTACCCTTAGCTGTCTGGATGTTGTAGTCTAGTGTAAAGCCTACCGAATCTAGAATTCTTAACCCCCAAATCACATCTAATGGAACATTTGTTCTCACCACACTGCCATGTGATAATAGTAATATTTTTGAACTGATAGTATAATTTCACCCCTTGCTATTAACATCTCTGGTCCTAGATGTTTAGATATCTTTCTGGTGACATTTTTCCTTCTTTGGGAACTGCTCCCTCTGCAGATGTTAACTTCAGGGTCCCCCAGTTTCTCCCGCTTGCTTTCTGTGTTCTGAACCAAAGACTGACTCAGTCACTGTAGGTTTTTTCCAGCAGACTTGAACCCTGGCTGGGGGCCTTGAACATCCTCAGGCACTGGTGAAGATTTGGAGTTGTTGCCTAAAACACTGAAAGAAACTGGTCCTGACCTTGAGCTCAATTCCTTAAATCTTCATGTAAATCCCAATCCCTGACTCTCTTCTGTGGACACTTTGGTAGAACATTCCTGTACTCTCACTGTCTGCCATGAGAATATGCTGTAGCGCTCTGTAAATTCTCTTAATAAATGTCTTAGACATTAATTTTCTTGGGGTTTAATACTTATTTCTTTGAAATTCCAAAACTTTAACTATCATGCTACTTTGGGGCAACTTCAGGTGTGAGGTTAGCAGGAAAAAACAGTATCCCATAGGGAGAGACTCTTTATATAAATAAAATCTCCTCATTGGACTATAAATGCAGTCCTAAACAAGCTGACCACTCATATTGTCTTCCTTTGGGAATTAAGCATTGGGTCCCCTAATTGGCCTTTACCTTTAATAGACCTGTAGTATATAAATTCACTTATGGATTACTGTCTTTCCTTCATAGACTACATGCAGGGAAAGGCAGTCAGAATAGGTACATGAATATATATGGCAGACAGAAATGGAGATGTACTCAGGCTTCATAGTTTCCTATTTCCTGATTCTATTCCCCTCTCCAGGCCTAGCCTTGCAGCTGCCATTGATTCCATGAGACACTCTGGTACTTCTGTGTACAATTCCCTTTAAGTTGTTAGTGTTCTGTTACTTGCAGCCAAAATAGTTCCACTTTCCCTCTACCAAGAGTATGAAATAATGAAAGTGGCATAGTCTCAAGATATTGAGGGTGTTTTTTTAAAAGACAAATTTCCTTTGGCCTCTCAAAGCATTTGTTCTCCGAGAAAAAGATGTGGATGACTAGAGCTCAAATGTGAGACCTGTGCATTGAACTCTAGGTCTTTCCTGCAAAACTTGGAGGGTCCAGGCTTTATGTAACTGATTACTTATTTGTAAAATTATTCTAAGAAATTTAAGTGGCTGTCATATAACCCATAGCAGTAGAAATTATATTACAGGACTAATCAATTGGTGTTCCCTATCAATGTTGATTTCTGAGTTGCTGCTGTTTTCCAGTCAAAGATTCATAAAGACTAAGAATTATCAAAGTGATTAAAATATATTCCAATGCTGTGTTATTATTTCCTTGCCAGAGGGAAGTTTTTACCTTCACATTGAACTAAAATATATCAATAATATATTGATAACCTGTAAACATCAGATAAAAATTTAAATAATCCTGAAAATACTGTGAATGGAAGAATCAAATTTCTTTTCTTTTGTTAGCTATGTAACCAGTCTGGTAATAGAATGTATAAGAAGTATCTTAAACTTAAGAAGTGGAGGCTATGGGGGCTGGGATTGTAGCTCAGCGGTAGAGCGCTTGCCTCGCATGCATGGGGCCCTGGGTTCGATCCTCAGCACCACATACAAAGCAATAAAAAAATAAAGATATTAAAAAAAAAGAAGTGGAGGCTATGGATGTAAGTACTTCTGCAGAAACTCTTCTACTAGCTGAGGGAAAGGGTATTCGTTCCCTTCTATGTAATATGTTTCATATATACTATAGGCAGAAACTTACTCTCATACACAATGTGTCTCTAGAAATATGTGCTAAATAAAGTTGTGTGAAATTTGTCCATATTTGCAACTTTTAAGGTTGAGAGTAGGGACTCTTTGCTTAGAGAGCTAAAAAAAAAAAAAAGTCACACAACCTTAAATTATGTTTTGGGGCATAATAATCAATTATATTTTTTCAGTGCTGCACACAATGCATTTTTACAACTTGAAAATGCCATTAAGAAACACTATCAATTGCCAATCAACAAATATATGAAAAAATGTTTAACGTCTGTAGCAATTAGAGAAATGCAAATCAAAACTACTCTAAGATTTGACCTCACGCCAATCAGAATGGCAGTTATCAAGAATATAAGCAACAATAAGTGAGGATATAAGGGAAAAGGCACACTCATACTTTGCTAGTGGGACTGCAAATTGGTGTAGCCAATCTGGAAAGCAATATGGAGATTCCCTAGAAAACTTGGAATGAAACCACCATTTGACCCAGCTATCCTATTCCTCAGTCTATACCCAAAAGACTTCAAAACAGCATACTACAGTGACACAGCCACATCAATGCTTATTGCAGCACAATTCACAGAAGCCAAACTATGGAACCAACTCAGATGTCCTTCAATTAATGAATGGTATATTCCAAACTGTGGTATATATACACAATGGAATATTACTCAGCAATAAAAGAGAATAAAATTATGACATTTGCAGGTACACGGGTAGAGTTAGAGAACATCATGCTAAGTGAAGCAAAACAATCCCAAAAAATCAAAGGCTGAATGTTTTCTCTGATAAGTGGATGCTGATCCATAAGGAGTGGGCATGGGATGAGTAGGGAAACTTTGAATTGGCCAAAGGGAGGAGGGGCATGGGGATAAGAAAGATGGTGGAATGAGATGATCCTCATTATCCTAGGTACATGTATGATGTGATCCTACTTTGTGTATAACCAGAGATGAAAAATTGTGCTCCATTTGTATACATTGAATCAAAGAGCATTCTGCTGTCAAGTATAACTGAATAGAACAAAAAAGAAAGAAAGAAAGAAAGAAACACTATCAATTGAATCATAACTTTGGAGAATGAACAACAAAAATACCATGTTTCAAAAATACACTTCGCATGCTGGGGTTGTGGCTCAGTGGTAGGATGCTTGCCTAGCATATGTGAGGCACTGGGTTCTATCCTCAGCACCACATAAAAATAAATAAACGCCAATCTACAACTAAAAAAAAATTTTTTTAAAAACACACTTCAGGGGCTGGGGCTATGGCTCAGCGGTTAAGCGCTTGCCTCGCATATGTGAGGCACTGGGTTCGATCCTCAGCACCACATAAAATAAATAAAGATATTGTGTTCATCTACAACTAAAACAAAATATTTAAAAAAATTACTTAAAAAAAAACACACTTCACAGCCCTGATGTTACAGATAATAGCAAAAATTATTCATGCAATTATATCCTGCTTTGGGCCAAAAAGGAGTAACAGGGACCCAAAGTAACTTCAAAACAAACTAAATAAAACAGTGGGTTTTTTTAGACATTAGACTTCAGACAGCATAGAACAGTGACTCCTGAGAAAGGAAAAACACATGAGGTAATCCCCACAATTGCCCACTGAGTTTATAGCCTGGATAGTGGCTTCTAGGTCTCAAGATAAGGATGAAAATCCAAGCAAAGCCTGAGAGTGTCCCAAAGCTGTGGAAACAGAGGTGGCAGTCCAGGATGTCAAGCCCAGTAGAGACCATAGGGCCGTGCAGGGTGTGTCTCCCATCTTCAACTGAATCGTACACATGGGTGAAGAAATTACCCAAAGGCCAGCAAAAAGCCATACACCAGGATTAGAGGGTGCAATCCCCATGTTCAGGCATGGCTAGGAATATTTGTACCTTCACCAGCTGGAGAAGAAAACCTCAAGTACAAAATCAACAAAGAAAATATAGCATTGCACTTCATAATCAAATAACTATTACATATAACTCTCAGCATCAAATTGTTTGCATCGAAGTCCGTTAACTCAAAGATATCCCAACTATTTATCATAAGCTTCTTTGAAATTTGGTTTAAGTTTGTAAATTCATGCTTATTATTTATACAGTGCCTAATATGACATACTTACATCAAGGTAATTTGTTGATTAAATCCTCATGCCTCTGATTTAGCTTCTTTTCCCTGTGATGCTTTTAGAATGTGTGCACTGATCTCCAGTTTTATCAAATTATATGTAAGATTATTTTTAGAAGAGAAGGCTTATTAGCAGGGAAGACACTTGTTATATTACAGTTGTAAGAAAAACCTTAGATGTTTATATTATTTTTTAATAATAGGAAAGATTCAGCACCACTGGGGTATTTTAGAATCCCAAGATTGTCAGAATGAAGTATTAGTTGTCAGATTCTTTCCACAATGTGTCTTCAGAGTTTTTCCCTTAACACTGGAAAGGAATAAGATTCATTTTTTAAGTTAGAATCAATTAGATATTCATGGCGAGATAAATCACATATTTTCCTATTACCTTCTAGAAAAGTTGTTTTGTTAAACTACTATATGTATACTTTATATACATTTTCATTCAATGTTTTAGTGTTTTTATAAGTGGTGAGCTCAGTTTCTAAAATTAAGCTTTTTATTTGCAATTTTTTAAAAAGCATGGATCTGGAGTGATCTGGAATACATTTCAGGCTGCTCCTGGCCTAATTTTTCAGCTTGTCCACAGGTTGCTTGAGCTATTCAACCCTGTCTTAAATAAATTCCTTTTCCCTAACTTAGCTATTGTCACTTTCTCTAAGAGCTTGTATATAGAAGCCTGATTCAATGCATAATAACCAAAATATATATATATATATACCAAAGGCAGGAGAATGCTATGTAGTGTAAAGATATAAAAAGGAGACACAGAGGCAAGGTGCAGAGGCAAAGAAAAACAAGGCTGCTTGTCTGAGCTGCCAGCTTTATTTATATCAATAGGTTACCTTAGGTCACTGATATCATTAGTACATTATTGTTCATTGTATCATTAGACAAGTTACAGAGTCAGCAATATTATGTAGTTTATTTTTTAGTTACATTCTATCATTATAATATGCAATGTTAGGAGCTTTGTAGCTCTCAAGAAAGTCCATTTTTTTGAAGTTATTCTTAGGCAGACAGGTCCAAGAGCCCTGGAGCCTGGTGAAACATTGTAGTTATCTAGCAAGCCAGTTTCTTTATTCCCAGGAGCTTTGTACCTGAGATCAAGGTCAAGGCTGATGAGACTCCAGCAGAGAGCTTCCTCATGGAGGGCATTACTATAGCAGCTAGGCATTCTATGATTTTTGCATAGAAACTTTCTTAGCAGCTGGGCATTCTATTCTTTGTATAGAAACTTTCCCAGTAGCTAGGCATCCTATACTTTCACATAGAAACTTTCCTAGCCACCAAACCTGCCACAGCCATGAAGTTAACAGAGACCCAAATCCTAAACACAGAACCCTTACAGCTCCCCTTTTTTGTTTGTATGGCCTTTTGGATGAATAATATTTGTTTTCTCTTTAAAAATGGTGGAAGTAAAAAATAGGGTAGACATTGACAACAATAAAACAACATTATCATAGGGATCAAATCATTTACAGAGTTTTGTGTAAGTGTAGCAAACAAAGCAGTAAACAAATTTTCTACAGTGCATTGTATCCCCATTTGATTCAACAGATGTTGAGCTGAAGCTGTTAATGATTTTATATTTCCCCAAGTCATTGGAGGTCGAGTATCTTGGGGCCCTCTTGTATTGTTTCTTCTCTTTTGAGGAGAGTGATCATTGTTTTGTTTGGCAGAATCCTCCTCATCTGGGATCAAGTGGGACTTGAGGATTGGGTTGTGATGCCAACTCATAATTGACAGGTCTTATACACTGAACTGGAATTCAAATAGGACCTGTTGGTGTAAGTACAGCAGCATAATCTTTTCCCCACGTGATTAGAGGTACAGGGTCCCACCATCCTGAGCCTGGCAGAATCCTGCATTTTATATAAATTTTTGGCAATGGTTGTTTGAGGATAAAGCACAGAAGCCAGTAAAACCTCTCAGCAAGGGTGAACAATCCATCTCACAAACCTTTGCATTCCAGCAGAGTATTTTCCATTTCGGTTTTCTACCACTGTCTCTGAAATTCTTTCCTTCATTATCGTGTTTTCAGCACTTAGCTCTGGCTCAAGATTTATTTTCACACTATCCTAAATCCATGAAAATACAGATTTCCTAGAGCCAAATGAGACATCTGTCCAATCGTTTTCTCTAAGCTGTTCTCAATCAGGCAAGGAGAAAGAAGGGAGAGATGGAAGATTTTCATTTCATGGGAGAGGAGAAAAGAGAAGTGAAATGAACTGGCTCTCAAGGATTTTGTTTTAGCTCTACTGGGGTGTAGCTCCAGGGCTCCAGCACTTGCTTAGCATGCATGAGACCCTGAGTTCCATCCCCAGTACTGCAAAAATACTAAGAGCAGTATCAACATTTTTATTATCATACCCTTATTTTGCTACAATACAAAGTGACTATCATAAGCCAAGACTTGAGGTGTTTAACAAAATACATAAATAAAATATCTATCCAAGGCAGATGAGCAATTGTTAGTATTATCTTCATAGTGCATGTTGAGTGCATTAACTTTAAATAAAGCAATATTTAAAGCATTATTAATATGAGAGAGGTTAGGTCCTCCTTTTGTTTTTGTTCTAAAAGGCATGTTTTAAGAATATGATGCACTCATTCAACCAAAACCTGTTCAGTAGGATTATGAGAAATTACATGATTTAAAATTATATTCCATTGATTACAAAATTGTGCAAAAGCATGGGATGCAGGGGTGGTATCCATTTTATAATGAATAGCCTTACCCACAGTGGCAAAGCAAGATAATAAATGAGAAGTACAAGTAGATATTTTTCAGACCTATGGGCACTAGCCCAAATGAACTCAGAATGAGTATCAATGGAAGAATGAAGAAAGGAGTAAGGATGAAAAGGAGGGAAATGGGTAACATCCATTTTCCAAAGTGCATTAGAATGCAGGCCTATGAATTCACAGATTCCCACATAGGGGCCCGGAAAGGTATGCAGTGAGAACAGTCGTTAACAATAGCACAGGTCTGTTGAGAAGAAATGGAAAACATTTTCATTAGTGAGCAAACATTTTGATGAAAAAATCCATGAGACTCTACAGCATCTGAAAATAAGGAATAAAGGGATCTCACAGCTTCATCAGCATGGGCGTTACCTTCCATCAGAGGTCCAGGAACTTTGCTGTGGTTGCCTATGTGAGCAAGGAAGATAAGAGACATACGAAGCTATAAAAGAGTTTGAAGGGTTAGAAAAAGAAATAGTAAATTGAAATCCAAATGAGGAGATAACACAGCTACAGAAATATGAGGTATAAGTTTAGCTATCTATTGAGAATCTGTAATAATGTTTAAAGTAGTTGAAAATAGTTTTAATGCCAGGATAATAGCAGCCAATTCAGTTTGCTGTGGGGAAGTTTGAGGCAAGATAAAATAGTCAGTCCATTTATTATTAATAAAAACAGATACTACTCCTCTTCATTTACCTCCATCTCTATACGTCATTAGTCCATCCACAAGAGGAATGGTAGAAATTAGGGAAGAGGAGGAATGGGTAATCTGACCTAACAAAGATAATCGTCCATCATGAGGCTTGCAAAAATCAATAGGTGTTAAAAGTCTGTTAATATATCTTGATAGTAGGATGAAAACTGTAAGTATTGGAGGTGTAAAGTTTTCCCATGCATAAAATATAAAACAGGAGTGTCCATGCTGTTAAGGATAAAATTCTTGTATGACCATCAGCAATTAATTGAGCATACATATCAGCAAAAAGCAAAATATTATGGCCTGAAAAATGAGAATATAACCATTCTAATATATATAATTTTTACTATACATAGCAATTACTGCTGCAAAAGCAAAGATTTTCCAACAAAAACTATCAATGATAATGGCATATTAGATACAGGAAGTTGATCCACCATTACTGTTGACAATTTTTCATTAATTTTTTGTAAAGCCTATTTTAAAGGAGGAGTTAAATAAAGGATGGAGATAAGGTCCTGTTGTTTCTTTAATAACTGGAAAAAAAAGAGAGAGCATATCCATAGTTAATTGAATATAAGGATGTGCCCAATTTAAATGTCCTAAAAATTGTTGTAAATGAACCAAAGAAAACTTAGAAGGAAGTATTAAATCTGGGATGTGAGGAATTAAATATTTCTGAAGTAATGTATGTCCCAGGTAGCTGATGCAAAGTTGATGTTGTATTTTTTTCTTCAGCAACATGGAGTCCTGATTGTAATAACACTTCCTGTAATGTTTGTAGAATTTCATCTGTGAGATTTTATCCTGCAAGCAATATATCATCCATATAATGATAAACAAGTAAATGAGAAAGCTTCTGACAAAAAGAAAGTAAAGGTTTATTAACAAAATATTGATATAATTTTGGACTATTTAACATCTCTTCTGGGAGGACTTTCCAATGGAATCTCTTAGTAGGCTTATGATGATTAAAAATGGGAAAAATAAAGGCAAATTTTTCCCTATTGTCAAGAGAAAGAGGAAGAATAAAAAAGCAATCTTTTAAGTCAATAACATATAGAGAGAAATTTCGAAGAATTAAACTTGGGTTTGATAATCTCTTAAATCTTATCTCCATTTTCCTGATTTCTTTTGTATAACAACAATGGGTGTATTCTAAGGGCTAGTAGAAGATTCAGTATGCCCTAATTGTAACTGTTCTTGAATAAGGGCCTCTGCAGCTACCACCTTTTCTTTTGACAATGGCTATTGTTCAACCCAGACAGGGGTGGTGACTTTCCACTTTAGTGGTGAGGCCTCTGTAGAGGCCCCTACAAAAAAGGCAATTCCACAGACATTTGGAATTTATGTAAATTATCTCTGCCCCGTATGAGAAAAAGTATTGCCATAACATATTGCTAAATATGAATGAAGACTTGTTGGGTTGAAAGGGGCAGAGCATCATAACCATAGGGAGCTCTTGGACACCTGCTCTTTTCTGCCTCCTATGCCCCAGACTGGGGTAGCCCTTTGAAGCAGCCATGCATGAGGTCACACTGTAAGAGATATTACTGTGACATCAGCACCACTGTCCAATAGCTCTGTAATTGGCTGCTCATTTAAACAAAGAGTTAATTTAAGTCTGCTTTCAGTGATTGGTAAATATGCTCCAATGACAGTACAGCCAAATCCTGCATCTTTCCTTTCATTTAAAGGCTGTTAAGCTGTAATATAGGGAACAATCAAGTGAGCGACAGAAGATCCTTTGAGGAGACTTAAGGGCATATGGGGAGCATACTTGGGTATATACCGTGCCATTTTAATCAAAGTCAACCACCCCAGAAATGACAAATTTTCCTTCCTTGACACTATGAGAACAAGGTAAGATTAATCCAAAAGTATGTTTTGGTAGAGGACCTTGAATTTGAGTAGGAATTTTACGTATTTCCCCAGGAAGTTGTACTTGGATGTCTTCAGTGGTAATTAAATCTATTACAGCACTCCCTCTAGTGGCATGAAAGGATTTGTGAAATGATGTTGAGAGGGCTCTGTCTGAACTGGGAACATTTGTGTCATGGGATCTTGAGGGGGTTGGAAAAACAGATTTTCCCTCCTTTTTGCCCTGGGAGGGGGTGACCCAAAATGGGGTTTATCAACATATCAGTAGAGGGATCTCTGGTGTCAGGAATCCAATGCCACTATGTACATATAAGTGTTTTAATTTGAGCGATGGCAATGGCAGGCAATTGAGCTTGCTGGTATCCTTGTGCATTATCTTTAGCTGGGATAGGAGCCAAGTCAGAGTATTCTTGTAAAAACACAGTGTTCTGAGCAGGAGAAGTAACCATATTAACTAACGTTTTCTAATCAGAAACTGAGGCATATCCTGTTCCCAGCCCCTTGATCCATATTGAGGGTAAAATTACTATTTATGTCACTTTCCTGAACAGTGTATTGCAATTCTTTAAAAATAACAAAATAAAATTGGTCATGTTCCTGCTGTCCAACAGGATTTAGCCTAATAGGACAAATAGCTAGGGTATGAGATTCTCGTTCTTCCACTACTTGCCGCATGCATTCAGTCAAACGGGACCTAGCTCAGGGTAACAGCCACAGTAAATAAATTTAAAAGGGCAGCACACCCAGGAGTCTCCAGAACTATGGCAGCAAATGGCACGTGTTGGGCGCAGAAGGGAGAGGCATTTGAGGAGCAACAGAAACCTTAGAAATAGCATCGCGACAAAGATACCAAGCATGCTACACAAGTACAGGAGCCCATGGCTCCTCATGAAGCTTTTTACCTATATCTTCCCATTCCTTTGGAAGTAAGGAACCATTTTCTGGGTATCAGGAGCAACAAGAGTCTATCTCCATCAGCAAGGCAGCAAGATCAGCATTACTTATTATATGTCCAGCCTTGTGAAGTAGAGAGGAAAGCTTGGCCCAATAATGGCACTGTGCATCAGATAGAGAGTTCCCTAAAGCTTACCAGTAGGGATTGGTACCAGCCAATGAAAGACATGTGTCACAGCCTGCTCCAGGTGGTAAGCTATTCCCTTCCCCATCAACACATCTGGAAGGGTCTCTTTCTCAGGCAGATTTGTTGTCCCTCATTGTGGGCACCTGCTGTAAAAAAAATCAAAAGAAGGCACAGGCCAGGTGCAGAGGTAAAGAAAAAAAAAAGGCTGCTTGTCCAAGCTGCCAGCTTTATTTATATCAATATGTTACCTTAGGTCACTGGCATCATTAGTATATTATTGTTCATTGTATCTTTAGGCAAGTTACAGAGTCAGCAACACTATGTAGCTTATTTTTTAGTGACATTCTATCATTATAATATGCAATGTTAGGAGCTTTGTGTAGCTCTCAAAAAGTATTTTTTTAGAGGGGGGGATACCAAGGATTAAACTCAGGGGCACTCAATCACTGAGCCACTTCCCCAGCCCTATTCTGTGTTTTAAGTAGAGACAGGATCTCACTGAGTTGCTTAGCACCTCGCCGTTGCTGAGGCTGGCTTTGAACTCGTGATTCTCCTGTCTCAGCCTCCCAAAGTGCTGGGATTACAGGAGTGTGGTAAGAAAGTCCATTTTTTGAAGTTACTATTAGGCAGACAGGTCCAAGAGCCCTGGAGCTTGGTGAAACATTGTAATTATCTAGCAAGCCAGTTTATTCCCAGGAGCTATGTACCTGAGATCAAGGTCAAGGCTGATAAGACTCTAGCACACAGCCTCCTCATGGAGGCATTGCTTATAGCAGCTAGGCATTCTGTGCTTTTGCATATAGAAACTTTCCTAGCAGCTGGGCATCCTATCCTTTGTAAAGAAACTTTCCCAGCAGCTAGGCATCCTATACTTTTGTATAGAAACTTTCCTAGTCACCAAGCATGCCACAGCCATGAAGTCTTCAGAGACCCCAATCCTAAACACAGAACCCTTACAATGTAGGATGAATGTAGAGTGTGGATTAGAAACTCAGAAGTCCTACTTTTTAATTAGGGCTCTACCTGCTCTACTTGGGTGATCTGGGGAAATAATGAATCCTCTGCATCTTAAGTTCTTCAGCTATAAAGTGGATAAAATAGTCTAGTAGAATGAGGAATTAAATGATAATGTAGCAGCACATGAATCCAAATTAAGATTTTAAAAGGTTTTAAACATTAAATCATTCTACATTACATTAAAATTTTTTTGTGAGAAGATGTCATTTTATTCCTACTAAATTATAAGCTAGTGAAAATTAGTCAGTTTCTAATACAGCAAAAAGAAACCGTAATACCTCAATGACATCCAACAGCAAATATTTGTCACTCACAGGTCTGAAGTGGATGGTATCCTGGCAGGCTCACCTGGCCTGTGAGCCTTGACTGGGCTCAGGAGTGCTGAGTACTCTCATTCTGGGGCCAGTGACTTGGGGCTAAGTTCTTTGTAGAGTAGGTGATAAGAGTACAAAAACCCAATTCAGAACTTTCTGGGACATTTAAAATATGCTTAAATTTGTTATACTACAAGTCAGTTCATATTTTATTGACCAGGCCCAACATGAATGGGACAGGGAAAGATCCCCCTTACATAAGGTTGGTGCAGGGGAAAGTGGATATTGCTAAAAAAGAACACTCTACCACAGTTATTGGTAGGTATATACACTTTTATGTTTTCCTTTCAAAGACTAAAACATAACTTGGCACAAACTAAGTGTTTAAAAGTTGTTTGCTGAGTGGAAACATGAATTCTAGAGTCATAGACATATAGCCAATAACTATAGAAGAGTTCTTATCCTCCCAGGTAATTTTGAAAAAAACAAAAGCTGAGTCCCATAAGGTTATGTGATATATGGAAGTTCTCAGCATGTCTAATGAGTATCTATGTTGGTACTCAAATAATAGGTGACATAACTCCAATTTTCCCTCAAGCCTGTAGCGTGGGTGGGAGTGGAAATCCTCCATTCTGGAATGCATAGTCAACTCTATTAAATAGAACACAATGTGGAAAACTCCAGAGCCTTATATTAATCCTCCATTTACTATTAACTGTGGATAACTGGCCTCTGATTAAATGCTATTGACCACAAGTTGAAAAAGAGATGGTTTCCTACATGCAGTTAAATAAATGCAAATCCACCTTCACTTATAAAATTGGCAACATACATTTTTTTTCCATTTAAAATGATAGTGCCTGATTTATTGTAAGCTGACCTTCTATGCTTTCCTTTCTTTTCATTAACATAACTCTGAAATATTTTATTGTTGATTTTCTTACGATTACTCCTATAAATTATTTGTTCTGTTCATACTCTCAGTTGAATTTCAGGTAATCGCTTTCACTATGAAAATTCAAAGTTAACTGAGAAGATCATATGCATGACTTTATTCAGTTCTGACTTCTAGTGTTCAGGCAAAATTTAATTTTTCCTCACATGTAAAACTTCAGCCCATTAGTGAGCAATAAAGCAGAGGTATGATAGATTGAGCAATGAAAACAGTTTAGGCTACAAAACACATCTGGCTAATCTCTAATACTAATATCTATGATGCTTTGCTGGATGTTATGGCAGAAAGATTATGAATGAAGGAAAATTCTCCTCTGTGGCTCTCAAAATCAGAGTTTTAAAAGACAAAGTGATTTATTAGCACAAAGCAGAGGATATGCATATATTATATAATATATATAAATACAGATATATATGTGTATATATACACACATATATAAACAAATACAGTTCTATTTTCTTCAGTGTTTTCAAGCATTTTATTTTTAAATCTTCTTTTACTATTTGCAAAAGGAATACTCAAGTTTTAAAAAAAAACTTGAATTGCCTTCTTTAGGGTAGAATAATCAACATAAATCTGATGCATAGCCCAGTCAGATAGCATTTAATATGGAATGTAAGCACAAGTGGGAGGACATGAGTACTCATATTTGATCTGAAATAAATTAGCGTATAACATTTTTACTGTTAATCCTTAACTGATGTTACGGTTTGGATGTGAGGCATCTACCAAAAGCTCGTGTGTGAGATAATGCAAGAAGGTTTAGAATAGAAATGACTGGGTTATAAGAGCCTTAACTCAATCAGCAAATGATCCCCCTGATGGGGTTAACTGAGTGGTGACTGAAGGCTGGTAGAGTGGGGCTGGAGGAAGTGGGTCATTGTGGGTGTTTCTCTGGGGGTATATATTTGGTATTTGAAGAGTGGAGTTTCTCTTTGTCTCCTGATCATCATGTGAGCTGCTTCCCTTTGCCACACCCTTCTGCCATGATGTTCTGCCTCAGCTCAATCACCAAAGAATGTAGCTAGCTGTCTATGGATTGAGATCTCTGAAACCATGAGAAAGAAGAAACCGTTTCTCCTCTGCAGTTGTTCTTGTAGGATCTTTTAGTCACAGCAGTGAAAAACCTGACTAAAACAACTGGTATCAATCATTCCTGCATGGATTTAAACTCTTTCCAAGTGTTATAATTTCATTGTCTTAGCTCTTAAAGTACATTTTTTCA